>JAMKQA010000727.1:0-40721 GCA_024699735.1 Posidonia australis | reverse complement strand
GTGGCCTACACTAGGGAGCCTCGAGAGGCCCCCCCCCCCCCCCCCACCTCGAGCTCCGGCATGTGGCGGTCGTCGCCGATGATGACAACGGCGGAAGCTCATAGCGGTGGCTTCGTGGCTTCGTGGCTGAGACGTTGCAGCGAGCACTGGGGAACCTTCAATGAGGCACAACGGGGCTGTGGAGCGTCGCAGATGAGGCTGGAACGGCATGGGGCTCTCCCCCAGTCACGTGCTTCGGTGAGGTGTCCCGTCGACGTCGCAGGAGGGGCTGCAGTGGCGGAGGAGCACGGGAAATGGTTGGGGAGCTCCGAGGGCCCGCAGCGGTGCTCCTGTACATTGCGGGAGGGGTTGGAATGGCTCGGGGGCTCGGCCCATCTCCGGCTTCGACGAGGCACAACGACGACAACGACGGTCGACGAGGACGGCCGAGAGGCTCCTCTAGTGCTGAGGGTGACGAAGGGGGAAGGAAGAGGAGGAGAGTAGTAGGCAAGACCCTGGGGGCCTTGCCACAGACCTAGGAGGCCTGAGGCCTCGTCAGTGGTGGTGAACCCACAACCGAAGGTAGGGGGAGGCGGCGTAGTGTAGGGGTCTCTAGCGACGCTGAGCCCTGGTGGCTATAAGCAGCTGGTCGGAGCTAAAGGACAACAGTTTAAAGCCAGAAAAAAAGGAAAAGGAAGGGAATTACCTGTGTGAGGCGCCTGTCTTCTCCGACGAATAGCGGCGGCACTCCAGCAGGATGCTCTGGTTGCGTTTCAGAGGGGTCTCCGGGGCTGCAAGTGGGCTGGAAGAAGGGCTTTGAAGGTGGGGAGATTCGGGTGGTCTGGGGCTCAAGATGGGGTGCTCTCTCTCAGGATCTCTGTTTCCAGCGATCTCTGTTTGGTTTCTCCTCTCTGCTCTCTTCATTCAGTTTTTTTTTTCTTTTCAGTTGGTGGTTCCTCGAGGTTTTTAAGGGAGGTGAAAGGCACGAGGGGATCGTGGGTGGTGGTTGCAATTGGTCAGAACATGAGAAGGAAGGAGTGGGAGGGGTGATGGTTGCAGTTGGGGAAGAAGGAAACTATTCCCTTATTTTTTGCGTTTCCTAAGCTTTTAATTGAGGTAGGGATGAAATGATGTTGGGCTAAACGGGCCTTGCTTTTTGGGCTTTTGTTTTTTTTTTTTTTTGCTTTTGTGTTTAGGATTTTAGGGTTTTGATTTTTTTGGGTTTTAGGTTTTGATTTTTTTGGTTTTAAATTCTGATTTTGTTTATGGTTTCAATTTTTTTTTTAGGTTTTTAATTAGATTTATGATTGTGATTTTATGTTTTAGGTTTTAATTACTTGGTTTTAGATTAAATTTTTTTTTTTTGGATTATTGTTTTTTTTCCCATTTAGGGCTTTTGTGTTTTAGGGTTGAAAGAGTTTAGTTATTTTAGGGTTCTTGTGATTTAATTAATTTAGGGTTTTTATGACTTAGTTAGGATTTTTAGGATTTTAATTATTTTAGGGATTTTATGGTTTAGTTATTTAGTTTTAAATTAGAATTTTATGGATTTAATTATTTTAAGGGTTTTTTGGATTTTAATTAAAGTTTTTAGCTTATATTAGGGTTTTGTAGTTTTAATTGAAGTTATGGGTTTAAATTAGGGTTTTTTAACTTAATTGAATGACTTTAAGGTTTTTTAGTGTTCTTTGAGTTTAATTTAGGTTTTCTTTGAAATTAAATGGATTAAAGTGGTTTGAAAATGGATTTCACTTTGTTTTGACTTTAATTAGGGTTCTCACTTGATTAATTAGGATTTTAAATGGATTTTGCTTGATTTTGATTTTAATTAGGGTTCTCACTTGATTAATTAGGATTTTAAGTGAATGTTGCTTGATTTTGATTTTAATTAGGGTTTTCACTAGATTAATTAGGATTTTAAGTGGATTTTGTTTAACTTGTTTTTTAATTAGGGTTTTAATTACTTAATTAGAATTCTAAGTGGATTTTGGTGAATTTTGCTTATTTTGGTTTTAATTAGTGGCTTTTGCTTGGATTAAGTTTGAATGGGTTTGTGTAGGCCTAATGGGCTTGTGTGGGCCCAAGTGGGCCTATGGACCTAAGTAGGCTTGTGTGGACCTAATGAGCTTGTGTGGGTCTAAGTGGGTCTGTCTTGGCCTAATGGGCTTATGTGGACTTAATGGGCTTGTGTGGGCCTAAGTGGGTCTATCTGGGCCTAATGGGCTTATGTGGACCTAAAGGGGCGTGGGCCTAAGTGGGCTTAGGGTACTGATGGAGTTAGAGTTTAGGAGTGGTGGTTGCAACCAGAGCACCTTCTAGAAGAGCTTGCTGTCAAGTGACAGCAAAATCGGGGTGTCTACAGATGCCCCTCCCTGAGCAAGGTCGAGGGACGTATGGAACCGAGACCGATGCTCAGGGGTGACAAGACACCCTACTTGAGTCTACGAGAGAGTAGTTTTTACTGTAAGGTCGTGAACCACTTATTCAACGGATACACCGAAAGTCATGATTCGAGGCCATGCATGATGCTGATGCAAAGGGTTGACCCTGATGTCTGGATGATGCATGAAGGTGATGCTGATGCAAAGGATGATGCTGGTGATGAGCAAGTAACCTGCCAGCTCACATAGTGGAGCATGAGGCATTTCCAGACTCGTACCAAGGGATGCCAAGACTGCCAGGCTCATCGCACGACAGAGGAACCTGGCAAATGATAGACCGTTCGGCCTAAAAGGATGCACGGCAAGACATCAGACTCGCCGACTAAAGAAAGACTAATGACGGATATCAATCGGATAGTTTGGGGGGTATCAGCCCGCTCTTGACAAGATGACGGTTGTCAACCAGATAGTTCGGGGTATTAGCCCACTCCAGACAAGATGACGGTCGTCACCCAGATAGTTTGAGGTATCAACCCGCTCCTGACAATATGACGGTTGTCAACCGGATAGTTCGAGCTATCAGCCCACTCCAGACGAGATGACGGTCATCACTCGGATAGTTTGGGGTATCAGCCCGCTCCTGACAATATGACAGTTGTCAACCGAATAGTTCGACATATCAACCTGCTCTAGATGAGATGATGGTCGTCACCTGGATAGTTTGGGGTATCAGCCCACTCCAAACCACTGCCAGTCCAGCCCACGACAAACTTTTCGAAAGAATGGGCGACATGATATCACACTTGCGGACCACAAAATGGTGGATGAAAGTTGTCAATCGGATGGTTTGAGGGTGTGAGCTTGAGGAAAGGGGCATTAGGTAAGACTATAAGACTTGTAAACTGAGGGGTAAGGTGCGATAAGTAGACAAACCTACCAAAAACATAGTTTGGGTAACCTACCCAAGGGAAAGAGGAAAATAAACTGCTCTGATTCAGTTCAGTAAAATGGAATCTAAAAAACAAAAAGGGGTGGCACTGAGATTCATCCGTCGGGATCGAACCTGGGATAGGACCATCTAGACTACGTCCGGTAGTCTAGAAGAAATTGGAAAAGGGATGCCTTGAATCTGCCAGTCAGGGTTGGAATTCAAAGGCAAGGAGTGGCACCGAAATTCCTCCGTCCGGATCGAACCTGGGATGAGACCATCTAGACTCCATCCGGTAGTGTAGAAGAAGATGGAAAAGGGGTGACTTGAATCCACCGGTCAGGGTCAGAATTCAAAGTCAAAATGGTGGCACCGAGATTCGTCCGTCCGGATCGAACCAGAGATGGGACCATCTAGACTCCGTTCGTTAGTCTAGAAGAGGATGGAAAAAGGGGTGCCTTGAATCCACCGGTCAGGGTCGGAATTCAGATGCATTGGGTGGCAACAAGATTCATCCGTCTGGATCAAACCTGGGATGGGACCATCTAGACTCTGTCTGGTAGTCTAGAAGAGGATGGAAAAAGGGGTGCCTTAAATCCGCCAGTCAAGGTCGAAATACAAAGGCAAGGGGTGGCACCGAGATTCGTCCGTCCAGATCAAACCTGCGAAGGGACCATCTTGACTCCGTCCGATAGTCTAAAAGATGATGGAAAAGGGGCCTTGAATCTGTCGGTTAGGGTCAGATTTTAAATGCAAGGGGGTGGCACCAAGATTCGTTCGTCCAGATCGAACTTGGGATGGGACCATCTAGATTCCGTCCGGTAATCTAGAAGAGAATGGAAAAAGGGGTGCCTCGAATCCACCAGTCAATCGGAATTCAAAAGCAAGGGGTGGCATTGAGATTCGTCCATCTGGATCGAACCTGGGATGGGACCAACTAGACTCCGTCTGGTTGTCTAGAAGAAGATGGAAAAGGGGCCTTGAATCCGCCAGTCAGAGTTGGATTTAAAAGGCAAAGGGGTGGCACTGAGATTCATCCATCAGGAACGAACCTGGGATGGGACCATCTACACTCCGTCTGGTAATCTTTAAGAGGATGGAAAATGAGGTGCCTTGAATCTACCGGTCAGGGTCGGAATTCAAAGGCAAGGGGTGGCACCGAGATTCGTCCGTCCGGATCGAACCTAGGATGGGACCATCTAGACTTCATCCGGTAGTCTAGAAAAGGATGGAAATGGGGTGCCTTGAATCCACCGATCAGGGTCGGAATTCAAAGGCAAGGGGTGGCACTGAGATTCGTCCGTCCGTATCGAACCAGGGATGGGACAATCTAGACTCCGACCGGTAGTCTAGAAGTGGATGGAAAAAGGGGTGCCTTGAATCCACCGGTCAGGGTCAGAATTCAAAGGCAAAGGGGTGACACCGAGATTCGTCCATCTGGATCGTACCTGGGATGGGACCATCTAGACTCCATCCGGTAGTCTAGAAGAGGATGGAAAAAGGGGTGCCTTGAATCCGCTGGTCAGCGTCAGAATTCAGAGGCAAGCGGTGGCACCAAGATTCGTCCGTCCGGAACGAACCTGGGATGGGACCATCTAGACTACGTCAGGTAGTCTAGAAGAGGATGGAAAAAAGGGTGCCTTGTATTCGCAGGTCAAGGTCGGAATTCAAAGGCAAGGGGTGGCACCGAGATTCGTCCGTTCGGATCGAACCTGCAATGGGACCATCTAGACTCCGTCCGGTAGTCTTGAAGAAGATGGAAAAGGGGCCTTGAATCAGTCGGTCAGGGTCGAATTTAAAAGGCAAGGGTGTGGCACCAAGATTCGTCCGTCCGAATCGAACCTGGGATCGGACCATCTAGACTCCGTCTGGTAATCTAGAAGAGGATGGAAAAATGGGTGCCTTGAATCCGCCAGTCAGTGTCGGAATTCAAAGGCAAGGGGTGGCACCGAGACTCGTCCATCCAGATTAAACCTAGGATGGGACCATCTTGATCTGTCCGTTAGTCTAGAAGAAGATGGAAAAGGGGCCTTGAATCCGTCGGTCAGTGTTGGATTTAAAAGGCAAGGGGTTAGCACAGAGATTCGTCCATCCGGATCGAACTTGGGATGAGACCATCTATACTCTGTCCGGTAATGTTTAAAAGGATGGAACATGGGGTGCCTTGAATTCACCGGTCACGGTTGGAATTCAAAGGCAAGGAGTGGCACCGAGATTCATCCGTCCGGATCGAACCTTAGATGGGACCATCTAGACTCCATCCGGTAGTCTAGAAGAGGATGGAAAAAGGGGTGCCTTGAATCCACCGGTCAGGGTAGGAATTCAGAGGCAATGGGTGGCAACAAGATTCATCTGTCTAGATCAAACCTGGGATGGGACCATCTAGACTCCGTCCGATAGTCTAGAAGAGGATGGAAAAAGGGGTGCCTTAAATCTGCCGGTCAAGGTCGAAATACGAAGGCCAGGGATGGCACCGAGATTCGTCCGTCCAGATCAAACCTAGGATGGGACCATCTCGACTCCATCCGATAGTCAAGAAGATGATGGAAAGGGGCCTTGAATTTGCCGGTCTGGGTCAGATTTAAAATGCAAGGGGCTGGCACCAAGATTCGTCCGTCCAGATCGAACTTGGGATGGGACCATCTAGACTCCGTCCGGTAATCTAGAAGAGAATGGAAAAAAGGGTGCCTCGAATCCACCGGTCAGTCGGAATTCAAAAGCTAGGGGTGGCATTGAGATTCGTCCATCTAGATCAAACCTGGGATGGGACCAACTAGACTCCGTCTGGTATTCTAGAAGAAGATGGAAAAGGGGCCTTGAATCCGCCGGTCAGAGATGGATTTAAAAGGCAAGGGGGTGGCACTGAGATTCGTCCATCAGGATCAAACCTAGGATGGGACCATCTACACTTCGTCTGGTAATCTTTAAGAGGATGGAAAATGAGGTGCCTTGAATCTACCGGTCAGGGTCGGAATTCAAAGGCAAGGGGTGGCACCGAGATTCGTCCGTCCGGATCGAACCTAGGATGGGACCATCTAGACTTCATCCGGTAGTCTAGAAATGGATGGAAATGGGGTGCCTTGAATCCACCGATCAGGGTCGGAATTCAAAGGCAAGTGGTGGCACAGAGATTCGTCCATCTGTATCAAACCAGGGATGGGACAATCTAGACTCCGACCGGTAGTCTAGAAGTGGATGGAACCTGGGTTGGGACCATCTAGACTCCATCCGATAGTCTAGAATAGGATGGATAAGGGGCCTTGAATCCTCCAGTCAGGGTCAGATTTAAAAGGCAGGGGGTAGCGTTGAGATTCGTCCATCTAGATCGAACTTAGGATGGCACCATCTAGACTCGATCCGTTAGTCTAGAAGAAAATGATAAAGGGGCCTTGAATCCGCCGGTTACGGTCGATTTTAAAAGGCAAGGTGTTGGCACCGCGATTCGTCCGTCCAGATCAAACTTGGGATAGGATCATCAAGATTCCAACCAGTAGTCTAGAAGAAGATGGAAAAGGGGTGCCTTGAATCCGCCAGTTAGGGTCAGAATTCAAAGGCAAAGCGGTGGCAACGAGATTCGTCTTTCCGGATCGAACCTAGGATGGGACCATCTAGATTCCGTTTGGTAGTCTAGAAGAAGATGGAAAAGGGGCCATGAATCCGTCGGTCAGGGTCGGATTTAAAAGGCATGGAGGTGGCACTTAGATTCGTCCGTCTGGATCGAACCTGGAAAGGGACCATCTAGAGTCTATTTGGTAGTCTAGAAGCAGATGGAAATGGGGTGCCTTGAATCCGCCGGTCAAGGTCGGAATTCAAAGGCAAGGTGTGGCACCGAGATTCGTCCGTTTGGATCGAACCTGGGATGGGACCATCTAGACTCCGTCCGGTAGTCTTGAAGAAGATGGAAAAGGGGTGCCATGAATCCACCGGTCAGGGTCGGAATTCAAAGGCAAGGGGTGGCACCAGATTTGTCCGTCAAGATCGAACTTGGGATGGGACGATCTATACTCCATCTGGTTGTCTAGAAGAGGATGGAAAATGGGGTGCCTTGAATTTGCCAGTCAGGGTCGGAATTCAAAGGCAAGGGGTGGCACTGAGATTCGTTTGTCCAGATTGAACCTGGGATGGGACCATCTAGACTTCATCTGGTAGTCTAGAAGAAGATGAAAAGGGGGCCTTGAATCCGTCGGTCAGGGTCGGAATTCAAACTCAAGGGGTGGCATCGAGATTCATCCGTCCGGATTGAACCTGGGATGGGACCATCTAGACTCCGTCCTGTAGTCTAGAAGAGGATTGAAGAAATGGTGCCTTGAATCCACTGTTCAGGGTCAGAATTCAAAGGCAAGGGGTGGCACCAAGATTCGTCCGTTAGGATCGATCCTGGGATGGGACCATCTAGACTCCGTCCGGTAGTCTAGAAGAAGATGGAAAAGGGGTGCCACGAATCGACTGGTCAGGGTCAAAATTCAAAGGCAAGGGGTGGCACCGAGATTCGTCCGTCCGGATCGAACCTGGAATGGGACATTCTTGACTCCGTTCGGTAGTCTAGAAGAAGATGGAAAAGGGGCCTTGAATCCGCCAGTTAGGGTCGGATTTAAAAGGCAAGGTAGTGGCACTGAGATTCATCCGTCTGGATTGAACCTGGGTTGGGACCATCTAGACTCCATCTGGTAGTCTAGAAGAGGATGGATAAGGGGCCTTGAATCCGCCGGTCAGGGTCGGATTTAAAAGGCAAGGGGGTGTGTAGACACCTCGATTTTGAGGTGACTCATAGATGTGCTTTCCAGATGTTGCTTTGGATGTGGAAAAACCTAATCCTATTAGCTAAACCAATCCTAGACACATAGCAGGCCCGTAGCCCTACTAGAAATCTTGACAAGTAGGGGAGAGCATCCACCTAGCACACCTACCTAGCACACCTAGCTAGCACACCCACCTAGCATACCTAGCTAGCACACCAACTTGAAGCACATACCAGGCGCCCAACCATTTCTCAAGCTGCTGGTTGCTGGCTTTCCACCTCCCATGGCTGTTACCTCTACCAGCGAATATGCCATGGAATCTTCTAGGCTTTTCGTCTACGAGGCTCCTTGCTTTCTTAGGAGTTACCCATGGAAAATCCTTATATATAGACCCCATAAGCAACCATTTGAAGGGGCTGATCATCTTGAAAGATAGAGACACACACAGCTACACTAGCCTTCTCCAGAATTCTGCAACTATCCACTAGAGCACTGAAGCTTTGCCTTGCATCTAGAGATATTCTCAGCCCTTCCAAAGCATCAAGGAGCTTATTATCTTTGATCTTTCTTTTCTTTCTTGAAGGAACATCTTGGACAAGGTAGGTCCTTCCCACTTTTCCTTTAAGTTCTTATTCTTTTGCAATGAAATAAAGTATGCTAGAAATTCCACATGTATGGTCTGATTTATCTGTATTTTCATGAGGTTTCCATGATAAATTACTTATCCTCTTTGCAAGATGCTCTCCATGCAAATCTACATTTTTGTTTGCAAGCAAGTTTACTTTGTTTCTAGCATAAAAATCTGCACTATGTTGCCTGCATGAGCTATCTTTTCCTTATTATATTCTTGGTATGATCATCACTTACATAAGTTTTATTTGGGTTTACTTGTTTCATGTTTGCCCCTTTGCATTTTTGTATGCGTTTCTGCCATGAACCCATTAAATCATCTTGTTTTCATCAAATGATAATAAGATGGCTTTGATCATATGCATCCTGACATGTTTTTTAACATCCGCATGAATCAACCTGCAATAGTATAAATCACCTGTCTCAATTCTGGGTCAGGGTTTGGATCAGATTGCAGTCTGATCCAGATTTTCTGGGAAGCACATATATGGCGCACCAAAGTGGCACACCTCTCCAGCACACCACTCTGACGCCCCATTTAGGAGCACTAGACTGGTCAGAGAGTAAAACATTCACTTGTGCATATTTGCTTGCATGGTTTTTTGAATGATTTTGAGACTGATTCTTTTATTGCTTGTTCTTTTATATTCCATGGTTTTGCATGCATGTTTTCAGTTTAAAGCAAGATTGTTTCCTAGTTGTTTTCTCCCTTTGGATATTCAGTCCATGGTCAGAATCTGGTAGGCTGGTTGCAGTCCATGGTCTGTTGGCAAGGGTTGTGGTCGAATTGGGTTTGGCATACCGAATCCCTGTCAGTTGGTGCCGGGGCACTGGTTTTGGTAGATCGAATACCTTCGGTCAACTAAAACAGGGGATTTCGGTATACTGAAGGAATTCGGTATATTGAATTAGTGATTTTCGGTATACCAAATTTTAATTCGGTTTGCCATTTTAATCCTTTGGCCCATGTGAACAAATGGGCATAAATAATGGAAATAAAAGGTTTTAAATAGATAATGAACATGTGTTAGTGGTGTTTTCCCTATATAAATGACATGAAGGAGTATGGAACCCAAATTAGTGGATTTGAGCATGGTTTTGGGTTTTAGACCATATAAATGAATAAAATGGTTGATTGTGTGTGGTTTTTGGGCATGAGACCCAATTGTGAATTCAAACACATGGTTTTTTATGAATTGAGTTGGGACCCCAGTGGAGGGTCAGGTGTTGCCTGGAAACATATTCCTGCAACCAAAAAGAATGGAAATGGAAATGCTTTTGAAAAAGAAAACTTAAAGAGTTTTTAAATGAAACACTAATAATGTGTTAAGGAACCATGGG
Organism: Posidonia australis; assembly: GCA_024699735.1. Lineage (NCBI taxonomy): Eukaryota > Viridiplantae > Streptophyta > Magnoliopsida > Alismatales > Posidoniaceae > Posidonia > Posidonia australis. The sequence goes on along the minus strand of JAMKQA010000727.1, from coordinate 30,723 downwards.
AGTTGGTGTCGACAACATGGTGGGAGTATGAGGCTCCATTGAAACCAGTTGCCAGACACAACTGTGGTTGCCGAGCTTGAGACGGTGTAAGCTGAGCTTGGGTCATTGTACCTAGTTGTTTAGGTCACCGAGCTCGTGACGGTGTAGGCTGACCCTAGGTTATTGAACCTAGTTGTTCAGGTCACCGACAATGTAGGCTGAGCCTAGGTCATTGAACCTAGTTGTTCGGGGCACCGATGGGGTGTCAGATAAAGACGTTTCCCCATGCATATATGAAAGAGATTGAGGCTAGTTGGCCAGGCCGGTGGCATCCCGCATGGGGTATTTCACCGCGGCAGTGTAGGGAGGTAGGGAAATGATGTCATCACCTACTACTTGTGTGCCTGGTTACCCCTGATCAAGGTAACATTAGTAAATAAAATTGGAAATGAATAAGAAGAGAATGTGATTTTGAGAAATAAAAAGAATATGGTTTGGCTAGGATTAGACTTATGAATGGTCCTAAAATCCTGGAATGAAATAATGATTGTGTTTTAACCAGTTTCCAGCCAGTGTTTGTGATTTTGGTTTTGAGCTCTGTGAGGCATTGTGTTTTAGGCTGGTTCTGGTAAAAAAAAAATTGAATTTCTCAGAAAATGAAAAGGATAAGAAAAGGGTGATCTTGGGAAGAAATCCCAAGTATTGAAAAATGGCACATTTTGGAAAATGATTTCGAAATGTTTTGAAAAAGAAAAAATGAGTTTTGAAAAGAGTATGGATTTGGGATCAAACTCCCAAGTGATTCCAATCGAAAGGAAAATTGGATTTAAAAAAAAAATGAAAACTAAGTTTTATAAGTTAAAGTCGAGTTTTTGGCTTTTCGTTGTTTTTTGTGTGGGGCGCGTACTAGGTGACTTAGATATCACTCACGTGTGCTTGTTTGGTTTTCAAGTGCAGATCGTGTGCAATCGAGTTCCGGTGCTAGAGTCGAAGCTTCTTGTTGCACATCGTTTGCTAGAGGTGAGCCTTAGTTATAGTTATTTAATTTTACAGTAATTAATGTAATTTTTCTTATGATACTATGATTTAGGTAACGTGCCGAGTTCTGGCATTACACCATGGTAGGAGATTGCCAGAAAACGAAGCATGAAGGCCGCCAGCACCGTTAGGAGCTGGAGGAACCAAGGAAGAGGTGTAGCAACCCTAGGGAGACTGAAGGGCACGAAATAAAGCTAGCCAAAAAGGTCGATGAAGACTAAACTCCCTCATATGGGCTCTAGCTTGGATGACCAAACACCCTAACGTAGTGAGGGATAGCTACATCCTGAAAGTGTAGATTGGTCACGCAAGTGGGGGGCACAAAATTTCCAGACAATTTTACAAGGATCAATCTATTTTCTTTGCTTGCCCTACTACCGCAAGTTGAAGCAAAACATGGCAAACCACAACATGGGACATGCATAGACAAGCAACAAACATACACATAGTTTCCAAGTCAAGCAATTTCATCATAAGAGCTAACTATTGGTAATATCCATACATTGTTCAAAGTTTTACAAATTTGTTGCAAGACAGAGGTAAATAAACAACAACTTCCAAACAGCCTAGTCCGAACCATGCTCCTCCTCTAGGTCTGCCTCCCCCTCTACGCAGTGAGAGAAATTTGGTAATCAACCCTATGGTGCAGTCACTTGGCGGTCCAAGCAAAAGGTTCCCAAGCACGGGAAGGACTAAGGGCTGAGCTGGAAGTGCGAGCTGGAAGTGCGAACTGGAAGTGCCAGCCACATCCTCATTGCCAGAGATATCTACCTCCTTTAGCCCGAGGCTAAACTCATCGTTGCTCCCTATAGTCACCTCCACTCAGGAACCCGTACCCTGAAAATGCAACAATAGGTCAATAACAAGCACTTTATGTTAAGTTATAAACTTAGAAAATAACCAATTATTTAACAAAAAATACTAGGTTGAGAAAAATACCTCTAGGAATGCCTCCCACTACACTTGAGAAAATAGAGAAAATGTCAAAAACCATGTGATATCATACAAGAAGCGAAGGAATGGCTACAAGTTACATTGATAAAGTAGAAGGTATTACCTTGGTCTGTCGCATCTTCTCGTAGAAGACACCCAAGTTGTCCCAAAACCACTACAAATAGATACAGGCAAACATGTTAGAACATGGCATATCGAATGATAGATAAGTTTAATCAGAGAATAGCAGTTACTTAGGCCCAATCTTCGATGAACCACATCTCTCTTTGATCCTACAACAACTCCTTGTCAAACAGATGCAGCTTTCCTACCCTCTAAAATTAGTTGAGGTACTCGTCATACTCTACCACGTGGAAAATATGATGGCTCCTCTCAGCGAGTACGATAGTAGTGATAGAATGTGTCGTCACACATGTAGAAGCCTAGGACTCCATGTCGTTGGGGGGTGCAAGAGGAATGCCGAATTCATTCGAGAATTGATGTCGAACATGGCCAAGTAGATAATACACCAACCACTTGATGCAGAACTTCACATGCTTTCACCTTAATGCCTGAGCAGAGTCTAAGGGCACCCAATCGATCTGCTCGTATGGATCGAATGGTCGCAATTCAACTTGAAATATAGAAACAGACAATAAATGTTAGAATAGTGAATTTATAAGCATATTTATCAAATAGGAAAGGAAAAGAACTAAAACATACTTACATCATCAATGGTCAAGAGGTCAATGAGGTAGTGGTAAGCCTTGTAACTGTAAACACCTGAAGCGGCCCAGTGGTCGAACTCACACCACTGTCGAGGAAGAGGTAGTAGGTCCAACCAAAGGTAGAAGAAGTAGTGACCCCACACTAAACGCAGATATCGAAAGCTATTGGAGCCATGAGCCCGCTCAAGCCTACTACGTTGATCTTGCCTCTAACGAAGAGGATGGAGCAGATGTAGAGGCCCAAGTAGACACGATATTCTAAGACCTGGAGATCCTTTTCCAAGAGCAGCTTGCCATGTTTGCAAAAGATGTGGTAGAACAAGATAGAGTCAGGATAGGCAAGGTAGTAGTCATATAGCAGGATACAACACTCACACCTCAGGTGTCTTAGGACTAGTCAGCAATTATGGTCCTTGAGGAGAGAGAGTCAGTTTTTACTAGACCAAGGGAGTTAATCTACCATTAGTTAGGACGCAGGTCTAGGTGGTATCTTCTACCCAAGCCTCACCTTAAGCAGAATAGTGAGGGTCAAAAAGGAATTCTAATTTAGGCTTGCAAGAGAGCCTAGGTAGGGGCCTTCAGAATAGTTAGGATAGTTATGCCGACCCAATAAGTTCTTCTCACCAAACAACCACGTGAGGGAGTCAGCATGCCTTTGAGGGAGTAAAAAGAAAAATGAATTATTGGAAAAAAGTAGGTATAGGGCCCTAGGAATTTGGCATGGAGCCCATTTTACCCCCAGAAATCCATTGGTTGAGTGAGAGCCACCATAAACCCAGGAATCTAGGTAGCACCAAGTGAGTCGAGGACAATCTAATTCCTTGTAGCAGGTAATGAAGGTTTCCTCGATGCTGAGGGCATATCTTCTATCAACCATTCATAAATCTTGCTTTCATCTTTTAAATCTTGCAAAAATCATTTGGCATTTAGCATTGGTGAGTTCACCACTTTTGCATTTTGCATCGCTTTGCATGGCGTTTGTCCGCGTTCCAACTAGGGGCATGTCAGCTGCCTTTTGAGTTGGAATGTTGGCAAATAAGGGAGCTCAACCAGGGGCATGTTAACTGCTCTTTGGTTGGATGTAGGTCTTTGACTAGGGACATGTCAGCTGCCTTTCTAAGTCACGAAGATCAAAGGGACAATACTACTTTTGGGAGCATGCAGATGAGACTCCTCACAAGCACTTCAAGATAAGCCTGTCAGAAGCATAGCTGTTACAGCACATGAAATCAGTTGGTGATATGAACGGCAATAGCCCGTAGACCCGTCAGACTTCTTCCAAGCAAGCTTTGTCTGCCTGAAGCAAAAGACACGGAAAATGGGTTTCCAAAATCCAGCTGCAACACATAACAAGTGCCATTTCATTTCAGCCATGGCAATATTCAACAATGAAGAGGACATGCCCCAAGCCCGCAAGCTCGCAGTCCTCAGCAATCAGTGCACCGATCAATATTTGCAGAACATCATTGCTCAGATGTCACCATGGTTGGATATCCCTGCATGGCATATGGGCTAACAGTTATCCAGTGGGCCCCATCACATGCGAGCAGTGCATATATCTTTGTTTTTTCCAAAGTCTAAAGCACGGAGTGGCTGCTTTGCAATGTTGCCCTCCGCACTCAGTGGTCAGCAAGTGGTAGAAAGAAATGCCAAGAAAATGAATGCACGAGTCTCCAAATTCACCAGATGGGAAAATTTGCAGAAACCCCTTGAGATTGGGAAGCATGCAGAACAACCCGCAAAGGGTGCGACATATCACATTTGAGCAAGAGCTTGCAAGCACCCAACAGAATATCAAATATCACAACAGCTTTACAGCAATCAGATGTGCCTAGTTACGGATATGCCTCAACTTTTTGTGAAACCCACAGCAAAGCCAGCACTCCAGCAAGGAGGATATTGCACATGCATTTCAGTAGGAACACCAGGTTCCATATCATAGAGCCAGCAAAGCACATTGCAGTTCTGTCCTCCAGATTGCACCTGAACCAATTTCCCTCCTAGGGGACAATCCAGGGATTATCGCTTTTGTTTTTCAGGTTCTCGCTCCAGGCAGACGAGATCCTTCTATCCCTTTCTTTCCTTGGATTTTTGCAAGCGCGAAATCCTCTAGTTTGACCTTTGACTGGGCGGTCAAGGTCCTTTTCCCTTGCTTTCCTGGGGTTTTCGCGGGCGCGAAATCCTCTTATTTGACCTTTGACCGGGCGGTCAAGGTCTTTTCCCTTTCTTTCCTTAGGATTTTTGCGAGTGCGAAATCCTCTTGTTTGACCTTTGACCGGGCGGTCAAGGTCCTTTTCGTTCGCTTTCCTGGGGTTTTCGCGGGCGCGAAATCCTCTTGCTTGACCTTTGATCAGGCGGTCAAGGTCCTTTTCCCTTGCTTTCCTGGGGTTTTTGCGAGCACGAAATCCTCTTGTTTTACCTTTGATCGGGCGGTCAAGGTCCTTTTCCCTTGCTTTCTTGGGATTTTCGCGAGTGCGAAATCCTCTTGTTTGACCTTTGACCGGGCGGTTAAGGTCCTTTTCCCTTGCTTTCCTGGGGTTTTCGCGGGCGCGAAATCCTCTTTCGTGACCTTTGACCGGATGGTCAAGGTCCTTTTCCTTTGCTTTCCTGGGATTTTCATGAGCGCGAAATCCTCTTGTTTGGCCTTTGACCGGGAGATCGAGGTCCGTTTCCTTCGCTTTCCTGGGGTTTTCGCTAGCATGAAATCCTCTTGTTCGACCTTTGACCTGGCGGTCAAGGTCCTTTTCCCGTGCTTTCCTGGGGTTTTCGCAAGCGCGAAATCCTCTTGTTTGACCTCTGACCGGGCGATCAAGGTCCCTTTCCCTTGTTTTCCATGGATTTTCACGAGCATGAAATCTTTTTGTTTGACCTTTGACCGAGCGGTCGAGGTCCTTTTCCTTTCTTTCCCTTTATCCTCGCAGGAGCGAGACCCTCTTGTTTGACCTTTGACCAGGTGGTCAAGGTCCTTTCCTTTGCTTTGCTTGGATTCTTGTGAATGCGAGATCCTTTCCTTGGCTTCTGATTGGGCGGTCAGAATCGACCTTCGACCGGGCGGTCGGGGTCATTTCCTTCTTTTTCTCGTAGATGCGAGATCCTTTCCTTAGCTTCTGACCGGGCGGTCAGAGTCAACCTTTGACCGGGCGGTCGAGGTCATTTCCTTCTTATTCTCGCGGATGCGAGATCCATTCCTTGGCTTCTGACTGGGCGGTCGGGGTCATTTCCTTCTTTTCCTTTTTCTCGCGGGCGCGAGATCCTTTTCTTTTGGCTTCCGATCGGGCAGTCAATGTCGTTTGCCCCTTTGGATTTCCGCGGGCACGGAATCCAGCTTGCTTGACTTTGATCGGGCGATCAATGTCATTTGCCCCTTTGGATTTCCGTGGGTGAAGAATCCAACTTGCTTGACTTTGACCTGGCGGTCAATGTCGTTTGCCCCATTGGATTTCCACGGGCGCGGAATCCAGCTTGCTTGACTTTGACCGGGATGTGTAGACACCCCACTTTTGAGGTGACTCATTGATAATTTTCCAGATGTTGCTTTGGATGTGGCTGACCCTTGAACCAATCCTAAACCCATAGCAAGCCTGCAGCCCAATTAGAAATCTTGACAAGTAGGGGAGAGCACGTAGCTAGCACACCTACCTGGAACACTTAGCTAGCACACCTACCTGGCACACCTATCTAGCACACCTACCTGGCACACCTAGCTAGCACACCTCCCTAGCACACCTTGCAGGCGCACATGCCAGGCGCACATAGCAGGCGCACATCCCAGGCGCCCAGCCATTTTGCAGGCTGCTGGCTTTCCACCTCCCATGGCTGTTACCTCCAGCAACGAATATGCCATCGAATCTTCCAGGCTTTTCATCTACGAGGCTCCCTGCATTCCTATGAGTTACCCTTGAAAGTTTCCTATAAATAGACACCTATAGGTAGCCATTTGAGGGATTTGAAAGTTGAAGACAAACAATTGCAACTAGAATTCTGCAGCTGTCCCTTTGAGTTCTTAGTTTTTTTCTTGCATCCAGAGATATCCTTAGCTCTTCCAAAGTATCAAGGAGCTTATTATCTTGAGTCTTCTTTGAAGGAACATCCAGGACAAGGTAGGCCTTCTCGCTTTTCTTTTTTACTTCTTGTTCTTTTACATTGGAATAAGGCATGCTAGAAGCTTATATATGTTCTTTTTTTGTCATGTTTTCATGAGGTTTCAGTGATGATTTTGCTTATTCTTTTTGTAAGATGATCTCCATGTTAATATATACTCTCGTTTGCAAGCATGCTTACTTTTCTTCCAGTATAAAATCTGCACCATATTTTCATATATAAGCTGTCTTTCTCTTACTGTTTCTTTACTCATAAATCCATGCCAAGCTTCTAAATGTTAAAATCATGCAGTAGAGATAAAATAACTTGCTTGTGTTTTGGTGGGATTTGCTCATATCATGTTCTTTTCCATGGCACTTTGCATGTTTTCATACATGAACCCATCAACTCATTTTAGTTTTAATTACATGATTAATAAGATGGCTTTTGATCATGTGCATCCCATCATGTTTTCAGCTTTTAACAATGGCATAAATCCATCTACATTAACATGAATCACCCATCTCTTCTCTGGGTCAGATTCTGGATCAGATTGCAGTCTGATCCAGATCCTATGGGGCGCACCACTCAGGCGCACCAAACCAGAGCACCAATCTGGCGCACCACGCAGGTGCACCAGAATGGTCAGAGAGCAAAACACTCACATTAGCATCTTTGTTTGCATGGCTTTCCGAGGGACTTCGAGCTTGATTCTTTTATTGTTGGTTCTTTGATGTTCCAAGATTTCACATGCATGTTTTCGGTTTTAAACCAGATCGTCTTCCAATTGTTTTCTCCCCTTGGATATTCAGTCCTTGGCTAGAATCTGGTAGGCTGGTTGCACTTTACTCCTACGTGGAGAGCCTTGTGCATCAGCCCATGAACCAGTAGCATGGCTGAATCCTGCATCCCTCTTTTAGCACAACATAGGTGGGAACTTGTGTGAGGCTACCAGCCCTTGAGCACTAGGACCACAAATCATTGCATTTACATGTTTTTTTTCAGATTTTACAGAGGGATTTCACACTGCATACTTTTCCAGAATGCATTCTTTGGTGTTTTGGCTTTGCATGGTTTTCTGTTTTCCCTCAGCACATTTCCTGGCCCACCTAGGCGCACATAGGTGGCGCACCAAACTGGAGCACCAGTCTAGCGCACCGAACAGGCTCATTGGCCTGTTTTCAGTAGCACACAGCAGGATTTTTATATGTTTCATGCATTTTAGATTGCACTAGGCATATAGCAAAGCACGGATGATAAATTGCTCGAGATTATTAGATCTTTGATCTTATTATGCAATATTCTTGCACCAATACTTGTCTCGCAATACGAGTGATACTTCTGAGCATTAGGACACACCCCTACACATCATGCACTTATATGTCAGACACCACACGCAAAATCATGGCATGGCATATCGCCCTCAAGCGTACAGCAAAGGCTGAAAAGCTGACATTTCATAAGCAATAGAGAGACCAATAGAAGACCGATTTATCGGGCGTACAAGGCTACCTAACACCTTCCTCATGCGTAACAGGGATCCTTACCCATTTTCTCTAGATTACGAAGACCTTTTTCATTGTTTTGCATGATTATTTATGTTTGATATGGTTTTCCTCGTCTTCCATTTGAATAGACTAGGTGGCGACTCCTGCATTTGCATATTATTTTATTTTTTGCCGTGACTTTGCCGACTTTGGCATATATATATTTTTGCCATTCTCGCCAGCATGGTTACAGTTACAGTTCGTATCAGAGCTCCTGGTTCACTAGGTCGCACTAAGTTAGTGCTAGACCGAGGGTGTCCGGTCTAGAGACTCCATAGGTTTTGCATGCATTGTAGAGTCTGCACCTGATTTTTTGCCATGATTTTCTTGTTGTTGTTTTATCTATGGTGTAGGAACATTGCCTTTTTTCCGAAAGGATGCCCTCTCCTGGTCGTAATGGCAAGGCCCCTGTCGAGGAGACCGAGCCCCGAGAGGATGTAGGTAGATGGAAGGCGGTTCGTGCGGAACTGAGGTGTTTGGCACACGAGATCTCTCACACATTTAGCAAGAGTAGTGTTAGTGAGCCATTGGGTGACCCATGGCTGAACCAGTTCATGAAGCTTCGTCAACCGTCGTTCAAGGGCAAGGACAATGCAAAGGAGAGCGAGGCTTGGTTGGAGAAGGTGGAAAAGATGCTAGAGAGAATGGCATACCTAGAGGAGCATTGGGTGCAGCTGGTGACTTATTTGCTGGATAGTGAGGCAGATAGGTGGTGGAAGTCTATAAGCTGGCTATAGTTTCTGGACTCAGTCACTATTAGCATCCAGTGGAAGGATTTCAAGCCAACCTTCTATGACAAGTATTTTCCCGCTCATGTGAAGGAGCAGCTTCGCCATGATTTTCGAAGTCTAAAGCAAGGCATGATGTCGATGCTCGAGTATGAAACTGAGTTCACCCGGCTGGCACATTTTGCTCCTACCTATGAGTTTGAGGAGGAGCAGGTGTAGAGGTCTCTGGACGGCTTGAACCTAGGGCTACGGGTGAAGGTGATGGGTTATCAGAGCCATGCTCTGGAGGACATGGTGGGGATGGCTTATCGCTTCGAGGCTGAGCATTAGAACTTTCTGGAGCATCGTCCCAAAGGGAAGGGTAAGTCTTCTTTTACCTCCCACTAGTCCTCCAAGTGCCAGTAGTTCAACTAGCCCTGAGAAGAAGTAGAAGGCAAAGTCCAATGTTTCCACTATGGGTCGGTGGAGTTTTGTTGGGAGTAGCAGAGCTGGCATCAGTCAGACAAGGTCTAGTGCTCTCGGAAGGAACCAATGCTTCAATTGTTGTCAAGTGGGCCACATCACTAAATATTGTCATCATCCTCACAGCCATCGCCCTCTATGGTGTGCTACAATTGTGGGAAGGTGGGACATGTTCAAAGATCTTGTTCGGAATCGTCGAAGAAGGCAAGAAGCGCACTGCAACAGCCAACTAGGGCATGCTATTCACCATTATAGCTCCAGACACTGGGTCTTTGGGAGATGTTGTTGAGGGTAGGGATGAGTAGTTGGTTCTGTAACCCTCTTAGATTTGTTGTAATCTCTTTGTAATTATGACATTTGCTTGATTGTATGGATTCTGGTGTTTTTGTTTGGCCATCAGGTTCTTTTATTGTGGCTGGACAGATTGCCAAAGTATTGTTTGACTTAAGGAGTTCTTTATTCTTTATCTCGGAGTCTTTTACCATGGAGTTGGGAGAGAGACCAGCTAGACTGGCCTTTCATCTCAGCGTGGTGACGCCGCTGGGGGAGCATAGTTCGGCATGGAAGTATCTCCGGTCTGTCGAGTTGACACAAAATGGCACAGAGTTCGATGCCAACCTGATCGTGATGGGCATGCAGGAGTACGATGTGATACTCGGCATGGATTGGTTGGCACAGCAGTCCACTTTGATCGATTGTGCTCGAAGGAGAGTTTATTTGGGTCTCCTGAGGATGGATCTTTCTTTGTACAAGGTGGGTGTCAGGGTGAGCCTAAGCTTGTCATTTCAACTATAAAGGCTTATAAGTATTTGGTCAGGGGTTGCGTGAGGTATCTAGTTAGTATAGTTACCTCCACTTCTCCTGAGTTGGGTGTTCACAACATCTTCGTGGTGTGTGAATATCCTGACATTTTCCCTAACGATTTGTCTGGTATGCCACCTCACAGCGAAGTAGAGTTCTCGTTCGATCTGATTCTGGTTCTGGTGCTGTGTTGAAGCCTCCTCATCACATGGCGCCAGCAGAGTTGCGAGAGCTCATGACTCAGTTGCAGGAGTTGCTAGACAAGGGATTTATCAGGCTGAGTGTGTCTCCGTAGGGAGTGCCTATCTTGTTTGTCCGCAAGAAGGATGGTTTGCTTTGACTATGTATAGATTATTGGATGCTGAACCAGATCACGGTGAAGAACAAGTATCTCTTGCCCCGCATTGATGACCTATTCGACCAGTTGTAGCCTGCATCCGTGTTCTCGAAGATTGACTTGAGGTCAGGGTATCACTAGTTGAGGATACGAGACTTAGATATTCAAAAGACTGCTTTTTAGACGTGGTACGGGCATTATGAGTTCACAGTCATGCCTTTTGGCTTGATTAATGCACCAGCTGCAATTATGGATCTGATGAATAGGATTTTCAGCCCTTTTCTAGACCAGTTCGTTGTGGTTTTCGTTGATGACGTGCTGGTCTACTCCCTAGATGTTGAGAATCATGCCTTGCACCTGAGGGCGGTTTTGGATACTCTGAGGCGTCATCAACTGTACGCCAAATTCTCCAAATGTGAGTTATGGCTGAGTGAAGTTATGTTCCTTGGCCATTTGATTTCTAGTGAAGGCATCAGAGTGGATCCTACCAAGGTCGAGGCGGTGAGCAGTTGGGAGCGACCCAAGACTGTGACGAAGATTAGGAGTTTCTTGGGTATGGTGGGATATTATAGGAGGTTTATTAGGGATTTCTCCTCCATAGCTATGCCTTTGACAGAGTTGACTAGGAAGGGAGTTTCTTTTTGTTGGGACCAAAATTATGAGGTGAGTTTCCAAGAGCTAAATTCTCCTCTGGTTTCTACCCCTGTGTTGACTCTAACTTCTGGAAGTGGTGGCACCACTATGTATAGTGATGCTAGTGGCGTTGGGTTGGGGTGTGTTCTGATGCAGCATGGCAATGTTATCACGTATGCTTTGCTCTAGCTAAAGGATCATGAGAAGAACTACCCGATCCACGATTTATAGATGGTTGCCGTAGTGTTCGCTCTCAAGCTCTGGCGATACTATCTCTATGGGGAGCAGTTTGAAGTCTTCACCGATCATCAGAGCTTGAAGTACATCTTCACGCATAGGGACCTCAACTTGAGGCAGCATCGTTGGCTGGGATATCTGAAGGACTATGATTACAGCCTGTCCTACCATCCTGGCAAATCCAATGTGGTCGCCGATGCCCTGAGTCGACATACGCACGTGATGGCGAGACTGGTGGTTAAGGAGTTGACCATGTTGAAGGATCTGGTGAACTATAGACTGAAGCGGCAAGCTCAGGGAACGGTTGGTGCCTAGGTTTCCATTCTATGTGTTCGTCCTAAACTATTAGAGTTTATTGTTGCCTGCTAATAGCTGAATCTGTTTGTTCAGGCTATGTTTAAGAAATTGGATGCTAATGGGGAGTTTCATTTCTCTGTTATGGCATATAGAGAACTCAGGTATGATATGCGTTTGTATGTGCCCCAGCATGAGGAAGCCAAGTAGAGGTTGCTAGATGAAGTGCATCGGTCTAGGTACACTATTCACCCTGGTAGTACGAAAATATACCAAGACTTGAAGTGGAACTTTTGGTGGCCTTGCATGAAGAGATATGTTGCTGACCATGTGGCGAGGTGTACAACTTGCTAATTGGTCAAGGCAGAGCACCAGAGACCTGGAGGGACCTTGCAACTATTGGATATTCCTATGTGGAAATGGTAGCACATCTTGATGGATTTCGTGTCTAGTTTGTTGTGGACTTAGAGGAAGAACGACATCGTGTGGATGATCATAGATCGACTGACCAAGTATGCTCACTTCCAGGCTATTCGGTTGAAGCTTCTGATACACCGCTTGCCGGAGTTTTATGTCTCCAAGGTGGTTAGGCTGCATGATGTTCCGGTGTCCATCGTGTCTGACAGAGACACGAGTTTCACCTCAAGGTTCTAGAGAACTCTACAGGAGGCCTTTGGCACCATACTCAACTATAGCATAGTATTTCATCCTCAGTTGGATGGTCAAACGGAGAGGACTATCCAGACACTGGAGGATATGATCAGAGCATGTGCCTTAGACTCTTAAGGGAGTTGAGAGGACCATTTGCCGTTGATTGAGTTCACCTACAATAATAGTTATCACTCGAGTATTGGTATGGCGTCGTATGAAGCTTTGTTTGGTAGGCCATGTAGATCAGTAGTTTGCTAGAGCGAGGTGGGCGAGCATCAGTTGATTGGTCTTGAGCTTGTGCAGCTGTATATGGACAAGGTTGATTTGATCCGTAGCAGGCTGTTAGCTACATAGAGTTGCTAGAAGAGCTATGCCGACAGGAGGCGGAGATCGCTGGAATTTTAGGTGGGAGACTTTGTGTTCCTTAGCGTGTCACCGACCAAGGGTGTCATGAGGTTCGAGAAGCGTGGCAAGCTAAGTCCTCGCTATATTGGCCCATACCAGATTACGCAGAGGATCGATGAGGTTGCTTATCAATTGGAGCTACCACTAGAGATGTCATCCGTGCATGACGTGTTCCATGTCTCCATGCTGAGGAAGTGTCTGGCTGACGCATCCCATGTTATCCCAGTTCAGCTAGAAGGGCTCCAGGAAGATCTGTCCTTTGTGGAGGATGCCGTCCATATTGTTGACTGCAAGGAGTAGGTGTTGTGAAACAAGGTGATTCCACTGATCTTGGAGCAGTGGCGGCATCATGGAACCAAGGAGGCCACGTGGGAACATGAGGAAGCCATCCTAGCCTAGTACCCATATCTTTTTGCCTAGTGATTTCAAGGGTGAAATCTTCTTTTAAGTGGGTTAGGATGTAACATCTGTAAATTCATTTTTGTAATTATTTACATTTTTAATGAATTTATTCCTCGACAGGTTTTAGTGTTCTGAGGCCCGTTGTGTGGTTTTGTACATTTGGGCTTGGGCCTCATGGGCTGGCTTCTGTAGCGTGTCCTTGTGCGTGGTTGGCATTGTACATTGTGGCACTATTCGTGTGGAGTCCGAGTGTGGGTCCGTGTGGGGCCCACTTTCGTGGGCCAGTTTTTGTGGCTGGTGGTTGGGAGAAGTGGCCAGTGTACTTGTGTAGGGTGCTAGTGGTTAAAATGTGTTGGTGAGCACGCTCCTCACTACTATGTGCGTAGGCTTTTTAAGCCGCCCGCACCGCACTCCTCCATTGCTCGTCGCCATGTTCTTCTTCTTCTTCCGTCTTCTCCTCCTCCTCGGGTGCACACCTCTTCTTCCCTTCCTTTCCCTTCCTCCTCACTCTTCTTCCATCCCCACCCCTTCCTTCCTCACCTATTATCCCCATCCTTTACTCCCTTGTTTCGTGCATCGATAGAGAGAGAGCTTGAGAGTGGGCGAATGGGAGGTAGTGGAGTGCGACAGCTCATGGCAGCGTTTGGAGCTCTGGAGTAGCGTCGCTAAGGTCGTAGGGTGGCCGTGGTTGTGTAGGGTCGCCGGTGTTCGCCGGAGTCAGCAGGAGGATCGTTGGAGCTCGTTTCAAGTAAGTATCCCCAATTTAATGTGTCAAATCTTGTAAAATTGTAGTAATGCCTAGGATGCTTGTAATCTAGGCTAAATTTAATGTTTTAGAATTGTTTGGAATTTATTGTGGTATTTATGGGCATTTATGGTAGTTGGTGTGTTTTGGATCATTTTGACCCTTATGTCTTTGTGATTTTGTATCTTGATGCATGGTGGATGGATTTCAGTTTTTTCTGTTGGGTTATGGAGTAGACTCCAGTGTCTACATCTTATGTTTTATTTGAGATTTTTGGTGATTATGTGGTGGGTCCGATCAGAGCTCCCACTTTGGGTGAATTTTGGATGCCCTGCTATTGGTCGTCTGAATTTTGACAGAAACTGAGGGCGCAGATCAATTGTATGGACCACATGCATGGGTTCGACAGCGGTTCTAGACCCTACTTCAGGCTCTGTTGGTGTTCGATTTAGACGAAAGTGCTAAGGGTGTTGGCCAGACGTGCAGTCCACATGTGCGGTTCTGCGAGGGCATTTTTGGGGTTTTCCTAAATTTTTAGGAAAATGTATTTTAATGTAGTGGTTTGTATTGTCCCTGTAGGATGGGATTGTCGGCCATCAGTGGTAGTCTCCTGGGACACCTGATCTACCATTTTGTCAAGATTTTGAAAGAATTTCTAAAGATTAAAATGGTTTTGGAAAGTGGATTTCAAAGAGATAGTTGGCCTATTTTGGAAAATGGTTTTCCAGGTTCTCTATGTGCGGGCCAAGATAGTGTGGGACCATGTTGTTGGGACCAGGGAATGTGATGACATTCTTGGGTGGTCGGGCGTGACACCCTGGTCGAGGTCGGGCGGTCAAAATACCAATGGTTGAGGGACGTCACGTTCTAGAGGTATGAGACTCATCGACTGTCGTCTCGAGGATAGGATTGTGGTCCACGGGTTGAGGTGTCTTGTGGCATGACAGGGAGGTATGATACTCCTACTGTCGCTATGAGCACTAAGGCTCATGTGTCATCGGGTGTGGAGGTATGGCACTCCCTCTTGAGCACTGTGTGTGGAGGACGCCATAAGGAGGCGTATCCTATGGTGGCTAGTGCAGGTGGAACACGTGCCTCGTAGCTGGTAGCGTCCTAAGAAATAGGACAACCTTCCTATGGAGGGGCTGGTTTTGTGAGGGTTCTCCAAGTGGGAGAATTGCCGAACGATGCGGCTCTTGCACAAAGTGGCACATGTGGCAGTGCAGACGCCATTGGTGGCTATTCGGTGTACTACTTGTAGCCAGAGTTTGGTTGCCTGGCACTTGGATTCCTGAGTCACTGTGTGTGGTTTTGGCCATTAAGGGCCTTTGCTTGTGTTTTTGGGCTAGTAGAGCTCTAGTTGTGCTTTTGGCCGGTGTGGACCTAGTTTGTGATGTTTTATGGAAATGGTTTGCGAAATAAATTTAAAGGAAAAAATAATTATAGTTTTGTTTTCCATGGTTCTCTTAGGGTGAGTACTAGGTGACTCCTATCACTCATGCGTTTTCCTTGTGGTTTTGGTTTGTAGGTGCGGACATGCGGTTGGTTTAGCGTAGTGCATATAGATCGAAGCCTCCTAGTCGCACACATCGGTTCCTAGTAGTTAGATATTTTCTGTTTAGCTTTAATTTTCCCGTAATTAAAATTGTTTTAAATTATTGTGGAAAATGTGGGGCGTTACACAAAATGTTAGGACCTAGATGAAATTGTAAGAATCTTTAGACTTCACTAAAGGGGGGGTGAATAGTGATTTAGTGAATAATCAACAAATTTTAGAGTTGGTTTATCAATTTACAATATTTCAAGTAAATTGAATATAACTAGGAAATTGATATTATGTTAAAGCATACAAAGAGAGGAGATGAGAGACAATGAATATGCACAAGTAGATGTATAGTGGTTCAGCCTCCCCGGCTTAGTCCACTCCTCGAGAACCCCTCGAGAATTTCACTAACCTGATCTTGTTTCGGGCCAAGATCGTGCCGTACATCCTTGATAAATCCTCGCCAAGCTCTGCAAGAAAATGCGGCTTCCATCTCTTAATCCAGAGAAGAACCTTTACACTTGGATTTTACAACTCTTTTTCAACAATCTCCCAAACTCAATTTGGCTAAGTGGATAATAAAAATGGAGCACTCTTGCCATGGGAGTTTTTCTAATGAGATAGGAGTGGAATGCTTGGAAACTTGAGTAGCTTGAAGCTCTATGTGAGTAGAAAGTATATTCTCCTTCATAGGTGAAGAATGGGGGCCTATTTATAGGAAAACATATGTATAAGAATGTGTCTAACGTCTCTTTAACGTTCAGCAACGGCTACTGGTTCGGTATGCCGAAATCAAAATAGTCGACCGAAATGTGCAACGGTAGAGCAGTTCGGTTTACCGAAAATAATTCGGTATGCCGAAAACCTCTGATTCAGTATGCCGGAGAATTTCGGTATGCCGTTCTGGGTTTCTTTTCTGATTTTTCTAATCTACATATATTTCGGTATACCAAGGAAATTCGGTATGCCGAAATTGCCCTTAGTCCTAAAATGAATGTTTTTCAATGAATGGTTGGTTTTGGGGCTAAGACAATTTTCCTATGGCTCTATGTGGATATTTGGGAGATTAATACAAGTTCCTAGGTACATGCATAAATATGAAATTACATCAAAATAATTAAAAATATTATTTAATTTTTCTTCTCCTTTTCCTTCATCTTGAATTCTTCTTGGTAGCACAAGGATCTGTATTCTTCGAATGTCTTCCTTTTTATGCTTGAATCTTCTGAGTTCTTCAATGGTCTTCTTTGCATATATGAACGCATAAAGCACATTAGTCTTTTGTTATCATCAAAATCAAGATAAGGCTAATAAAGCCAACAATCTCCTTCTTTTTGATGATGACAAAACTACAAATATTTCAAAGTAAAACAACATATTAAGTTTTCTTAGTACTCTCCCCCTTTTTTTCATTAGCAAAAAAATCTCACAAAATTTAAGCTCTCTGTCTTTTTTTTTCTTGTAAAATTATTTATCCTTTTTGTCATTCTACTGTCTTTTTTTTTTTTTTGTAAAATTATTTATCCTTTTTGTCATTATACTCCCCCTTTTTTTTAGTCAATTCTTAAATATTTATATGATAAAGCTCAAGCGTTTTTCGTCTTTATTTCAACTTATTCAAATTTTCTCCCTTATGCTCAAAAAATATTCAATAATCATCAAGATCATGAGCAATATTTAAATATTACAAATTGTTGCAATTTTTGAATTAATTAAACTCCCCCTACCAATAAGTATGGATAATAAAATATTTTCAGTAAAGCTCCCCCGTGATCCACGCATGGGTAAAAAAAACAATCCATATTGAACAAGTATTGCAACAAGACGAATCATTTAATCTATTGGCAAACTTATCTCAATATCATTAATTAAAATTGATAGAAATCGTCTATCAGAACAATCGATCGACCGGTATATTTCGGTAGACAGAAACAGTAAAAATCAGTTAACCATTAAAAAATGGTATACTGAATCAAGGAATATTTCAGAATACAAATTTTTAAATGTCATATTAAATCATTATAATATCCAAATGATTTTTGCTAACCCGTATTATTCAATGAGAAACTTCATTAACCATGCATTTTAATTGGATTTATCAATATTTTTCAATTATGTATAGTCCCATGTCCCTTTAGTTCCTTGAAGAGATCAAGTACCTCCATTAAGGAGAGATTTTGGTACCCACTTTATTTTAGGTACAAAATTTATTTTGGGAATCATATCAATATTCTTTCTAGGTATCCATTTTCCTTTCTTAGTGACAAATTCATATTTATCATTTTTAGCTCTAATAAATCCATTTTGATATAGAGTCTCTTTTTTATTCACATTTCCATATTTAGATTTTCTTGATTCAAAGTTCTTCTTACTAATTGTAATCTTACTCATATCATTAAGCAACCTATCACCGTTATTTTTCAATGATGCAATATCTTTTTCCAAAGCATCAATTCTCTCTTTCATGATGTTCAATTCATTTTTCAAGACATCATTTTCTTTATCAAGAGTTTTATTCTTATTTCTTAATTCATCATTTTCATTTGAAATCATTTCCTTTTCAAGCTTTTCATCAATGAAACTTTTATTTAAGTTTTTGTATTTAGCATTCAGGGATTTATGTTTTGTATAATGTTCATTGAATGCAACAAGTAATTCATCTATAGAAACATCTTCAATATTATTTAAAGATGAAATGTCATTAGACATAGCCATAAAACATGAGTGAGCTACTTCACCATAAGAATCTTCATCAGTAGAAGAGTCACTATCATCCCACGTGGCTTGGAAGGCTTTCTTTTTCTTAATTTTACTTTTATTATTTTTATTCTTCTTTTGAGTTTCATTTTCCTTTAATTTTTTTTTGAACTTATGAGTTATAAGAGCAAGATCTTCCTCATCTGATTCGATAGAGGCATCAAATACAACATGCCTTTTTTTCTGACACTTTTTCTATTTCTTTCTCAATCATTTGTACTTCATAGGATGTGAGATTTCCTATGAGTTCTTCTAAGCGATATGTTGATAAATCTTTAGCTTCTTCAATAGCAGTGGTTTTCTTTTCCCAATCAGGGGTAAGGGATCTAAGGATTTTTCTTAGTAGATCACTTTGAGAATAATATTTTCCATGGGATTGCAAATTATTCGTAATTTCAGAAAATCTAGTAAACATATTATCAATGGATTCATTTGGTTGCATTTTAAACATTTCAAATTTATGTGCAAGCATATTTATTTTTGTTTCTTTTACTTGATTTGTTCCTTCATGAGAAACTTCTAAAACATGTCAAGCTTCTTGAGAAGTGCTACAATTAGAAATGCAATTGAATTGATCTTGACTAATAGCACAAAACAATGTATTTAACCCCGTAGCATCCAACGTAGCAAATTTCTTTTCTTTGTCATTCCAATCTTTATAATTCTTTTTACTAGGTGTATATCCATTTATAACAATGTCCCACAAATCAAGATCAATGGATTTAAGATAGATGTTCATCCTACACTTCCAATAATTATAATTATTTTCATCAAAAAATGGTGGTCTACTAATACTTTGACCCTCTACAATATGTTTGTTAAAAGAACTAGAAGCCATATCTAGAAGATGGTTAAATCTTTATCCTAGAGTAACAACGCTTTGATTCCAATTGTAAGAATCTTAAGGCTTCACTAGAGGGGGGGTGAATAGTGATTTAGTGAATAATCAACAAATTTTAGAGTTTGTTTCTCAATTTAAAATATTTCAAGTAATTTGAATATAACTAGGAAATTGATATTATGTTAAAGCATACAAAGAGAGGGGATGAGAGACAATGAATATGCACAAGTAGATTTATAGTGGTTCAGCCTCCCTGGCTTAGTCCACTCCTCGAGAACCCTTGAGAATTTCACTAACTTGATCTTGTTTCGGGCCAAGATTGTGCCGTACACCCTTGACAAATCCTCGCCAAGCTCTGCAAGAAAATGCGGCTTCCATCTCTCAATTCGGAGAAGAACCTTTACACTTGGATTTTACAACTCTTTTTCAACAATCTCCCAAACTCAATTTGGCTAAGTGGATGGATAAAAATGGAGCACTATTGCCTTGGGAGCTTTTCTAATGAGATAGGAGTGGAATGCTTGGAAACATGAGTAGCATGAAGCTCTATGTGAGTAGAAAGTATATTCTCCTTCATAGGTGAAGAATGGGGGCCTATTTATAGGAAAACATAGGTATAAGAATGTATCTAACGTCTCTCTAATGTTCAGCAACGGCTACTAGTTCGGTACGCCGAAATCAAAACGGTCGACCGAAATGTGTAACGGTCGAGTAGTTCGGTTTACCGAAAATAATTCGGTATACCGTAAACCTCTGATTCGGTATGCTGGAGAATTTTGGTATGCCGTTCTGGGTTTCTTTTCTGATTTTTCTAATCTACATATATTTCGGTATACTGAGGCAATTTGGTATGCCAAAATTGCCCTTAGTCCTAAAATGAATGTTTTTCAATGAATGGTTGGTTTTGGGGCTAAGGCAATTTTCCTATGGCTCTATGTGGATATTTGGGAGATTAATACAAGTTCTTAGGTACACGAGAAAATTACATCAAAATAATTACAAATATTATTTAATTTTTCTTCTCTGTTTCCTTCATCTTGAATTCTTCTTGGTAGCACATGGAATTGTATTCTTCGAATGTCTTCCTTTTTATGCTTGAATCTTCTAAGTTCTTCAATGGTCTTCTTTGCATATATGAACTCATAAAGCACATTAGTCTTTTGTTATCATCAAAATCAAGATAAGGCTAATAAAGCCAACAGTAATGACTTAAGGATCTAAATGTAATAATTAAAAAACTTAAGGATCTAAACTGATCTGAGGCCATTCGAAGATCACTAGCGTACTAGTCTTTGGCGAGCGGTCCAGTGAGGCGCTCACAGCGACATGGCAGTGGAGAGACATGGGTTAGGGCCGAAAAAGCTGGGGGGATGTGTGAGGAGGCTCTTTGGGGTGTTGGGCATGGTCTGGATTGCTTGAGGTGTTCCCCCCATCTCGGGCTCCAGTGAGATGGTTTGTCGGCACTGGGGAAGACGACAGTGAGGTGGCTGCGACATTTCGGTGGTGGAAAGGCATGGGCGAGGGTTGGAGAAGCATCAGAGGACCACGAGGAACATCCTAGGAGCCGTGGCTGAACCTGGGGCTAGTCAAGGAGCCCCACCCATCCAGAGCGTCGGCGATGGGTGTGGGTGAGCCAGGGGTGACGTTGCAAAGGCGAAGCCGATCGAACGGAGTCCTAGGAGTCTTCGGTGGCCCATGGGGAGGCTTCATGAGCTAGCGGTTTGGTGGCGGAGAGGTAGAATGGTTTCACCCACTCAATGGGTTACTCAACGAAGGGAGGTGGCTACTCTGTGATGGCGGTGTTTGCTTGGTCACGGTAGGATAGGGAATTCCCTCTTGAGCGATGAAGGCTCGGGAAGGAGGAGGGAGATGAGGGAGAGGCGTCAGGGGTCCCACCCGTCTGAGAGGTCATAGGCCTCGCTGGTGGTGGTGAACCCACCACTGGAGAAAAAGAAGATGACACAATAAAGGAACGACGACACCGACTAAACTCCACTCAGAACTTGTAAGTGAACTCGACAGAATTAACGAGGCATCAGGAAGATTATTCGAACATAAATGAGAGAGGATTTCCTGGATGAAGGCTGGGTTGTCCCTCTCGATGTTGTTGTCAGTGGCGGCATTCTTTGGATGTGGTTGCGTTGGTGACGGAGGTGTGGTGATTCTAGGGTTTCCAATGGTTGAAAATGCTGTGAATCAGGATTTTTGGAGGTCGATTTCTTTGGGTTTCAGCCAGATCCTCCTTTAGTTGGCGGTGGATTTCTTTATACGTCGATGGCGTCCTCCGGTGCTGTCGATCGTCCTCTCCAACAGGGGAGGAGCGTTGGATGCACATGTGAGCTAAAGGACTGTTAGGGCTTGGTCGGAGATCCTGTGGAGATTGATGCTAATGGAGGAATCAACGCCGACGATCTCGGTGGCTGCCGTGGAGGAGAAGATGACCTTAATTATTTTTGCATTTCCTAAGTTCTTGATGGAGAGTTGAATTGAAATGGTGTGGGCTTTGAATGGGTCATGGAGATGGTCTTTAAGGTTTTAAGGGTTTAGGCTTTGATTTTAGGGTTTTGGGTTTGGTGATTTAGTTTAGGATTAGGTTTTTGTGATTTTAATTAGGGATTTTGGGTTTTATTATTTTAAGTTTTAAATGGATTAGATTTAGGTTTAGTGGGTTTAAATGGATTAAGGATTTGGATTTAAGTTATAAATTTGATTAGTGGAGGATTAATCCAAATTTTGATTTAATTGATTTTTAACTTGATTTAATTAATGATTTAATTCAGATATTGATTTAATTGGTTTGATTAAGGATTTAATTTAGATTTCAATTTAATTGGTTTTTTAATTGATTTGATTAAGGATTTAATTCAGATTTTGATTTAATTGCTTTTTTACTTGATTTAATTGGTTTTTTTACTTGATTTAGGTTTTGATTAGGGTTTTTACTTAATTACATTGGTTTTTTAATGGTTTAAGTGGATTTTACTTGATTTTGGTATGGATTTAATATTTTTGGTTAGTTAATTTGAGTTTCAATAACTTCAGTGAGTTTCAATTTTAATTTGGATTTTAATTAAGGGTGGGTTTAATGGATTTAAGTTTTGGATTTGACTAATGAAGGGTTAATTCAAATTTTGACTTATTTGGTTTTGGACTTGATTTAATTAATGATTTTGATTTAATTGGTTTTCTTTTACTTGATTTAGGTTTTGATTAGGGTTTTTTCTTAATTTCCTTGGGTTTTTATTGGTTTAAGTGGATTTTACTTGATTTTGGTTTGGATTAAATGTTTTAGCTTAGTTAATTTGAGTTTTCATAAATTAAGTGAGTTTCAATTTTAATTCAGGGTTGGTTTAATGGATTTAAGTTTTGGATTTAATTAATTAAGGGTTAATTCAAAATTTGACTTAATTGGTTTTGGACTTGATTCAATTAAGGATTTAATTAGTTTTTTTTACTTGATTTAGGTTTTGGTTAGGTTTTTTACTTAATTACCTTGAGTTTTTTAATGGTTTAAAAGGATTTTACTTGATTTTGGTTTGGATTAAATGTTTTAGCTTAATTAATTTGGGTTTCAATAATTTAAGTGAGTCTCATTTTAATTTGGATTTTAGTTAAGGGTTTTTTTGCTTTGATTGGCTTAGATTAGGTCAGAGTGGGCTTATGTGTGCCCAAATGGGCTTTCATGGGCCTAAGTGGGTTTAGGTTGAGTTAGGGTTTTGGGTTTGGTGGTCGCAACTAGAACATCTTTCCAGAAGAGTTTGCCGCCAAGTGACTGCAAAATCGGGGTGTCTACAAACGCCCCTCCTTGAGCGAGATCATGGGAGCAGAGACTGATGCTCAAGGTTGACAAGACACCCTAACTAAGTCTACGAGAGAGTGGTATTTGCTGTGGGGCCGTGAACCACTTATTCGGTGGATGCACTGAAAGTCAAAACTCGTGGCCCGTGCATGATGTTGATGCAAGGGTTGACTCTAATGCAAGATGATGCATGATGCGCAAGATGCAAATGATGCATGAAAAAGATGCTAATGCAAGATGACTTCTAGAAAATGCTAGACACAAGCGACAAGTGGGTAGCCCACCAGCCCACGGAGGGGAACATGATAGACTTTCCAACTCACACCAAGGGGTGCCCAGACAAGACTATTGGCCTTGCCGTACGACAAGGGGAACATGGAAGATTAACAAGCCTTTCAGCTCGAATGGAAGCATGGCAAGATATTGGACTTGCCGACCGAGAGTAGACTAATGACAGATGACAACTAGATAGTCTATGATATAAGACCACTTCAGACATTGTAATGGTTGTCAACCTAGTAGTTTGGGCTACCAGCCCAGAAAGTGGGGAATTTAACAAAGAGGTGGCACCAAGATTCGTTCGTCTAGAGCGAATCTAGGATGGGGACATCTAAACTTTGCTCGAAGCTTAGAAGAGGGTAGAAATTAGTCTTGTTCGACCCAAGCAAGTCCAATAAAGTAGGTGGCACCAAGATTCATCTGCTTAGAGTGCATCTAGGATGGGAACATCTAGACTTCGCCCGAAGCCTAGAAGAGAAAGAAAATAAGAGTTGTTCGACTAGAGCAAGTCCAACGAAGTAGATGGCATCAAGATTCGTCCGACCAGAGCGAATCTAGGAAGGGAACATCTAGACCTCACCTGAGGCCTAGAAGAAGATGGAAATAAGAATTGTTCAACCACAGCAAGTCCAACAAAGTAGATGGCACCAAGATTCGTTTGCCTAGAGCGAATCTAGGATGGGAACATCTAGACCTCGCTTGAGGCCTAGAAGATGATAGAAATAAGACTTGTTCGACTCGAGCAAGTCCAACAAAGTAGATGGCACAAAGATTCATCTGCTTGGAGCGAATCTAGAATGGGAACATCTAGACCTCGCCCGAGGCCTAGAAGACGATGGAAATAAGACTTGTTCGACTAGAGCAAGTCCAACAAAGTAGATGACACCAAGATTCGTACGCCTAGAGTGAATCTAGGATGGGAACATCTAGACCTCGTCCGAGACCTAAAAGATGATGGAAATAAGACTTGTTCGACTAGACCAAGTCCAACAAAGGAAAAGGCACCAAGATTTGTCTGCTTGGAGTGAATCTAGGATGGGAACATCTAGACCTCGCCCAAGGCCTAGAAGATAATGAAAATACGACTTGTTTGACTAGAGCAAGTCCAACAAAGTAGATGGCAACAAGATTCATCCGCCTGAAGTGAATCTAGGATGGGAACATCTAGACCTCACTCGAGGCCTTGAAGAAGATGAAATTAAGACTTGTTCAACAAGAGCAAGTCCAACAAAGCCAATTGAATTCTGCATGACTAGAACGGAAATCCAACATGACATCGTCTAACCGTAGCAAAGTCGGAAAGAGAAACAATTGGATTCTGCTTGACTGGAATGGAGATTCGACACGACTTCATTCGACCAGAGTGAAGTCGATGGGAGAAATACTGGGATCCCTCCTACCTGGTACATAAGCCTATGGTGACTTCATTCGTCTAGCCTAAGCACTAAATCAAAACAAAATTCTCGACTTTTTGCCGGGCATACCAAAGTGCCAAGTCGACAAGCTGAAGAGGGAAGTAGTTTGGATGTGTTGTTGCAATGGATATTTCAACTTCATATTAACCGTAAGCATCCAAACAAGCTAGCAAAAGTGTTCCAATGTACTTATTGTAGCAGTCGAATACAATGAAGTGATTACACTATTTTAGCATGCAATGGACAAGAAGCATAACACAAATATCAAGAGTCTGCATCATCCCTGGATCTCTTAGAGCCTCTAGCTCTGGGAAACAGTGTATGGCTCAGAGCAGCTCAATAGATCGACCAAGTTTCTTCAACTTCGGCTTCATAATCAGCTGAACAACCCTTCCCTTCTATGACTGTGAGATCATCTGATTTGATGGAGCCATTAAGTAGGCGTGATAGCTCCTTGGTCATAGCATATGATCTTAGAGGGTACTCTAGGAACCGAGCTGGAATTAGCCCATGAGCAATGGAATCTTGTTGGTAGCTGAACTATTGCATCATGCGAATTGGATGATACTCAACTCCACTAGTCAACCCCGATAGGATGATAAGCTACATGTTGGTACTATTGAAGAAAGCTTCGAAGGTATAAGTGGCTGAAGGAATTATGCTGTAGATCACCTTGTCTTCTGTCAAACTCTCTAGTCGTTTATACTCCTTGCCAATTGAGGTGAGTGTGCGAGCATGACCACTTTGGCAGTAAGATTCAAAGGCCAAACGTTGAGGGTGTAAGACCTCTACACCTAGATGAGTGGCCAACCACAACTGTACAAAAGCTCCACATCCATAAAAGTATCGGCAACGTCGTAACGACCAGTCTAAGGCCTGGTAAGTCTCTTCTAGGATAATTGGAGCCAAGTCTATCTGACGAGTTACTACATCTATTGCAACCTTTGCAACCTCGATGTTCACAACTGTTCGACTGTGGCTAAAAACCAACTCACCTAAGAAGCAGACAAGAAAATCTCTCAACCATAGCTCATCGACCAAGGAGGTGCGCATTTCGACCACCTTCTCAAATTAGGTTAGTTGTAACATTGAAGATTGTCCATCAGTACATGCTTCGACTCCCTCATAGGCTTGTGGATGATAGAGTTACTCCACACACCTCTTTCTCTTAGGGCTAGCTTCTGTCTGTGCCTTCTGTCTCCTTATTTCTTTTAGTGCCCTTATTCATGAAAGTATTTTTCTTACTCACATCCTAACATTTTATCTCCCTTTGGAGGTGTAGGTCCTTTGGGGCGTTTGGATTCATCGCCTTGTTCTCGATGAGTGGTGGCTCCCACACTTACTAGAATGTCCATGTAGTATCGACTGAGGAGGAATATATTCCTTTCCCTCACAAGCAAGCTTATCCGATTTTCATCGCCAGGCAATGCTTATATGGATGCTACTAGTGCTTTTATTAATGCATGCATGCATGGATTGTTTTTCATACTTTTGTGTTGAGATGCAATGCGTGTATAACGAGTGCAAAAGAAAACATGAGTGCAAGATGATAGAAAATGCATGTGCAAATGTGTCAGAAGTGCTTCGCAAGGCAATGATATGGATTCTCATCATTGGTAGTACTTCTTTAAGTAACATGTATTGACTAACTCTGACTGCTTAATGTGGTCCATGTCCTTAAGGATTACTGCTCTCCTAGAGAATACCTATTTGATGATATAAGGGCCACACCAGTTGGGTCTGAATTTGCCACAAGTGTCAGGGAGATGGATTGCTTGCAAGACCAAGTCACTTGGCGTA
The DNA here is from genome assembly GCA_024699735.1 of Posidonia australis. Classification (NCBI taxonomy): domain Eukaryota; kingdom Viridiplantae; phylum Streptophyta; class Magnoliopsida; order Alismatales; family Posidoniaceae; genus Posidonia; species Posidonia australis. The sequence continues at coordinate 4,289 of JAMKQA010000727.1, read as the reverse complement.
AAGCTCTTGGGTCAGACTTTCTTCTGGTAGGATCTTGCCATCCTCCTTTGCTGCACTAGGCATGGTGCATGGTGCAACAACGCAAAGCGATCGTCCAACCATTCAGTATCTTCTAATTCTGCTTCTTTCAAGATCCTCAACGAGGGGATTTCCACCTTGACTAGTAGCACGACTTCCATGCCATAGACTAATGAAAAAGGGGTGGCAATTATGGATGTCTGGATAGAAGTTCGATATGCCCATAATGCGTAGGGAAGCTTGTCATGCCAATCCTTGTGTGTCTCTACCATCTTTTTTAGCATCTTGGTAATGTTCTTGTTGGCTGACTCAATCGCTCCATTCATCTGGGGACGGTAAGTTGAAGAACGATGATGTTTAATGTGGAATTTCTGTAAATAGTCTTCGACCCTCTTAGCTTTGAAGTTCTTCCCATTGTCTGATATTATCGCGTGTGGGACCCCATATCGGGATATTATGTTGTTCCTCAGGAACTTCTCTATCACTACAGCAGTGATCGTCTTGTATGACACTGCTTCATCCCACTTCATGAAGTAATCAATGGCCTCTAGGATGAAATGATGCCTGTTAGATGCTGCCAGATGAATGGCATCGATGACATCAATTCCCCACGTGGAAAAAGACCAAGGTGATGACATGCTATGGAGCTATTGTGGGGGAGCATGAATCAAATTCCCATGGATCTAGTGTGCGTGACACCTTCGCACAAACTGACAACAATCTGCCTCCATGGTCGACCAATAATAGCCTTGTAACATGATCTTCTTGGCAAACAGAGCCCCATTCATGTAAGGCCCACATTTCCCACCATGGACTTGTAGCATGATGGCATCGACTTCTTTCTTGTTCAAGCATCTCAAGAGAATTTGATTATAGGATCTCCTGTACAAATGGCCAATCCTGAGTACATAGTTGGATGCCAAGTGCTTCAATGTCCTTGCTTCTGTTGTTGACGCTTAAGGAGGGAGGTTCCTGGTTTTGAGAAGAACCTTAATGTCATAGTACCATGGGAGTTCTTCTAATGGGTCTGCTTCCTCTATGCTCTTGCAGTGTGCTAGCTGATCCACACCTGTAAATGACACGTCCACTACACGGTCATTTGGTATCAAGAACCAAGACGCTAAGTTTGCTAGGGCATCTGCGTAGGCATTTTTGGCTTTATTCATAAAGGAGAAATGGACCTCTTGGAATTCTGCCACGAGCTTCATATGATGAGCAAGGTACTAGGTGAGCTTCTGATCTTTAGTTTTCCAATCGCTGTTGACCTATGTGATGACTAGCATGGCATCGCCATGTACATGTAGCTTGCGGACATCATGCTCCAATGCCATTTGCAGTGCTAATATGCACGCTTCATATTCAACTTCGTTATTTGTGCACTTGAAGTTTAATTTTCTAGCGTAGGGAGTCATTTGGCCCTAAGGGGCTACTAATATGGCACCAATGCCCATCCCTCTTTTGTTAACTACGCCATAGAAGTATAAGTGCCATTGATTCTTCTCCTCGGCCACTTCTGGTTCATCCTCATCATCCAAGGCGAACAACACATCCTCATCCGGAAATTGAGTCTGCAAGGGCTGATATTCTGGTAAAGGTAGCTCGGCCAGATGGACTGTCACTGCTTGTCCTTTTATGGATTTCTGTGTGACAACGATGATTTTGTATTGAGACAACATTACCTACCACTTGACGCATCGCTCAACGAGCACCGACTTTTGGAACAAATACTTCATAGGGTCATGGCGACTGTGACCGTGCCCCCGCTCGAGGAGGTAAGGAGGCCATAGCCATGCCAAGATGGCAAAGGCGCGAGATGGGATGAGAACAAAAGGGAAATGAAGTCGCCACCTAGTCTTTTAAGGAAAAGATGACGAAAACCACAAACAATTCACTAAAAGTGAATGAATGAGACGCAAACGTGAAGGCCAGATGTCTACTAACCAGATGATGGGTAAGGATTCCTATTACGCACGGGGAAGGTGTTAGGCACGCCCCTACGCCCGAGAAACTCGATTTTTCTAATCTGATTCGCTTGCTAGAGGCTGAATGAATGTTTGTTATGCCTAGATTGTGTTCTAATCATGCTGATGTGAATGTCTAGACAAGACTGGATGGATGTGAAGGACGATGTGCAAAAATTATGGAGAAATCCACATGAATTGACAAAATCACATGAAATGACGATGTTTTTCTAAAGAAAGCCTTCGAAAATGATGTTGCTGTCAAAAGGATGAAAAGTCGAGTCAATCTGGGTTCTCGGAATCATGGAAAAAGTAATGAAAATCAAAAAGGGGAAAAAACAATCCGTGATGGGGTTAAATGTCGACCTTCAGGCATGTTACTATACGCCCTCGGGCGATGAAATCCAAATCAAATCATGAAAATATGAAAACATGGAATAAAGATAGCTAAATCGAATATCAGATGAAGGAATCCGAAGACAGACAGGATAAAAAAAACACGGAAGAATGCATGAAATGCTGACTTATCCAAAAAGGAGGGACTAAAGTGCAAATACAGCAAAACAGTGCAAAAATGCAAGGAAATGTACCTAAATGGGTAAAAGATTCTAAGGAATGCTGTAGACAAAGGTTATGCATGACTTGGTGCAATAACAGACACATGTGCATGAATTGATGACACAAGGGCAATTTGGTCATTTTAGTGGTCAAATATGATGAATGCATGCATGGGGACAATGCAAGGTCTAAGGAATGCCAAAATGTATGAAAAATGTCAAGAAAGAAGAAAACATGCAAAAGAAAAGGTCATGAAACAATAAAACAATGTAAAAACAATAAATGATAAGTATAGGGACTAAAACGTAAAATTCACAAAAGGGATGATAGTCTGGTTTAAAAGTCATTCAGAAACTTCTATCCTATTGTATAGTTGATGGATCAAAGGACAATGTGACAATGAGATGTGAGAATTGTACTTAAATGATTTCTTGAAAACTTAGGGTCTAATTTGCAAAATTCCCAGAAAGAAAAAGTTTATGATCAAAAAAATGTTTAAATAGGTGTTTTTGGATGCCAGGATGTAAAATTTAATGAAAATATGGCTCTGTAATGCAACATGAGTAAAAAGTATATTTTTGTAATTTCTTGAAAACCTAGGGTCTATTGCGCAAAATTCCAACATAGGGTGCAAATCAGACAAAATTGTGTAATTAGATGTTCATTTACATTGAAAACAAGGTTTTTGATGGAAACCTTATTCAAATGGTGATTTTATATGTACATGTGATCAATTAATATGAAACATGTGAGAAATGTGATTTTAAAATACAATAAAAACTATTCATTAATGATTTTAAAAAACTTCAGGGACCCAGATGTAAATTTTCCTATTCAGAAACATTATTAATTAAGTTCAAGGATTGATTTGCAAAATTTCAAGACCAAAATGTGATAAAAATCAAGTTTTTTACATTCTCAGTGTAATTATGGATATTTATAAGGTCTAAAATGCAAATTGTATATAAGATCTCTTTTTAAAAAAACTCTAAGGGCCAAAATGCAAAAGGTCAGGACTTAAATGCAAAGAAAACATGATTTCAGGGATATAAATGTGATAAAACATGCATGAATAGGACTGTACTGTGATTAAGGTTTTAATAGGGTAATTTATGCAATACTCACAATGTAAAGTTTAAAATATGCAAAGTCAGGGGCATTAAGTTAATTTTCAGGACTAATTTGCAATGAAAACATCAATACAGGGGTCTAATTATGAAGAAATAAGAATATATGTGACTAAAAATTAAATTACCATTTAAACAAGGGAAAATATGCAATATTTACACAAATAATAAACAAATGAAGCTTATTTAAATTTCCATGGACTTGAACATAAAACCACAGGACCTAAGTGTAATAAAAAAGGATTTAAAAGTAATAAAAAAGGACCTGGATGTTAGAAAGGACCTAAAAGTAATGAAAATGGACCTGAATGCAATAAAAAAAGGACCTGAAAGTAATTATAAGGACCTAAAAGTAATTAAAATGAGGACCTAAATGTAATTATTAGAAAAGTAAAATAAAATGATAAAAAAAACCCATATCTCTTCTGTTTGAATATCGTCGGCGCATCGCCGGGGACCCCCTCGTTAGCGCAACTCCAGCGAGCTCCTGACAGCGGCGCAGCGGCGGGAAAGAGTTTGCGATGGTTGGGGAAGCAAGGGGGAGCCACGGCGAGCTCCCCCACGGCGGTGGCCTACACTAGGGAGGCTTGAGAGCCCCCCCCCCCCCCCCCCCCCCCCGCCCCCG
>JAMKQA010000726.1:0-30376 GCA_024699735.1 Posidonia australis | reverse complement strand
GTTTGGTCATTTGACAATTTGGGTGCTCTAGTATTTAAGTAGGCTAAGGCACAGATTATGTAACCTTTTTGTCATTTGTGTAACCCTAATTTTGACTCCCATTGAATAGAGAGAACACCTCCCTCTTCTCTCCAGATATAGGGTTTCATGTGAGGTTCATCTGTGGAGGATTGGATGCTTGGATTTGGGCATTGTATTTGATTTCTTCTTCTCCACTCGGCACAACACTTGGACCAACCATTTATCCCACTCCTCATGTCTCCTTTATGTCTGGTGGAGATCTGAGTCGTTGGTTCCTTGTATCCTTGGACCAACCATTTATCCCTTTCCTAGTGTCTCCTTTTAGACTAGTAGAGATCTGAGTCGTTGGTTCCTTGTATCCTACAACTAATCATTTATCCCTTTCCTCGTGTCCCCTTTATTCTCGGTGGAGATCCGAATCGTTGGTTCCTTGTATCCTAGGGCCAACCAACTATCCTTTATTCCTCGTGTCTCCTTTAAGTCCGTAGGTGATCCGAGTCGTTGGTTCCTTGTAGCCTATTACCAACCATTTATCCCATTTCTCGTGTCTCCATTCTGTCTGGTGGAGATCCGAGTCGTTGGTACCTTGTATCCTAGGTACAAACATTTATCCCTTTCCTCATGCCTCCTTTAAGTCCGAAGGTGATCCAAGTCGTTGGTTCTATGTATCCAAGCACCAACCATTTATCCCTTTCCACGTGTCTCCGTTATGTCCGGAGGAGATCCAAATCGTTGGTTCCTTGTAACCTAGGACCAAACATTTAACCATTTCCTCATGTCACCATTAAGTCTGTAGGTGATCCGAGTCATTGGTTCCTTGTATCCTAGTACCAACTATTTATCCCATTCCTCATGTCTCCATTATGTCTGGAGGAGATTCGAATCGTTGGTTTCATGTATCCTAGGATCAACCATTTGTGCCTTCCCTTAAGTCTCCTATAAGTTCTGAGGAGATCCGAGTCGTTGGTTCCTTATATCATAGGACCAACCATTTATCCCATTCCTCGTGTCTCCTTTAGGTCCAGAGGACATCAGAGTCGTTGGTTCCTTATATCCTAGAACGAACCATTTATCCCTTTCCTCGTGTCTCCTTTAAGTCCGAAGGAGATCTAAAACGTTGGTTCCTTGTATCCTTGAACCAACTATCCATCCTTTCCACGTGTTTCCTTTAAGTCAGTAGGAGATACCAGTCGTTGGTTCCTTATATCCGAGGACCAACCATTTATCCCTTTCCTCATGACTCCTATAAGTTCTGAGGAGATCCGAGTCATCGGTTCCGTGTATCCTTGGACCAACCATGTATCACTTTCCTCGTGTCTCCTTTAAGTCTCTGGGAGATCCGAGTCGTTGGTTCCTTGTATCCTACGACCAACCATTTATCCCTTTCCTCGTGTCTCCATTAAGTCCGGAGGACATCCGAGTCGTTGGTTCTATGTATCCTAAGAACAACCATTTATCCCATTCCTTGTGTCTCCTTTAAGTCCAGAGGAGATCCGAATCATTGGTTCCTTATATCCTTGGACCAAACATTTATCCCATTCCTCGTGTCTCCTTTATGTCTGTAGGAGATCAGAGTCATTGGTTCCTTGTATCCTAGGTCCAACCATTTATTCCTTTCCTCATGTCTCCTTTAAGTCCGAAGGATATCCGAGACGTTGGATCCTTGTATCCATGGACCAACCATCTATCCTTTCCACGTGTCTCCTTTAAGTCTGGAGGAGATCCTAGTCGTTGCTTCCTTGTATACTAGGACCAACCATTTATCTCTTTCCTTGCATCCCCTTTAAATCCAGAGGATATCCGAATCGTTGGTTCCCTATATTGAAGGACCAACCATTTATCCCTTTCCTCGTGTATCCTTTATGTGTGGAGGAGATCCGAATCGTTGTTTCCATGTATCCTAGGACCAACCATTTATCCCACTCCTCGTGTCTCCTGGATGTCCGGTGGACATCCGAGTCGTTGGTTCCATGTATCATTGTACCAACCATGTATCCCTTTCGTCATGTCTCCTTCAAGTCCGAAGGAGATCCGAGACGTTTGTTCGTTCTATCCTAGGTCAAACCACTTATCCCTTTCCTCGTGTCTCCTTTATGTTCGGTGGAGATCCGAATCGTTGGTTCCTTGTATCCTAGGACCAACCATTTATCCCACTCCTCGTGTCTCCTTTATGTCCAATTGAGATCCAAGTCATTGGTTCCTTGTATCCTTGGACCAACCATTTATCCCTTTCCTCGTGTCTCCTTCTAGTCCGGTGGAGATGCGAGTCGTTGTTTCCTTGTATCCAAGGACCAACCATTTATCCATTTAATTGTGTCTCCATTATGTTCGGTGGAGATCCGAATCATTGGTTCCTAGTATTCTAGGTGCAACCATCTATCTTTTCCTCGTTTCATCTATAAGTCTTGAGGAGATCCGAGTCGTTGGTTTCAAGTATCGTAGGACCAACAATTTGTCCCATTCCCCGTGTTGCCTTTAATTCTGTTGGTGATCTGAGTCGTTAGTTCCTTGTATCCTAGTACCAACAATTTTTTCGATTCCCCATGTCTCCTTTATGTCCAGTGGATATCCGAGTCGTCGATTCCTTTTATCCTAGAACCAACCATTTATCCATTTCCTCGTGTGTCCATTAATTCCAGAGGAGATTCGAGTCGTTCGTTCCTTGTATTCAAGGGCCAACAATCTATCCTTTCCTCGTGTCTCTTTTCAGTCTTGAGGAGATCCGAGTCGTTCGTTCCTTGTATCGTTGGACCAACAATTGTCCCACTCCTCGTGTCACCTTTAAGTCCGTAGGTGATCCGAGTCGTTGGTTCCTTGTATCATAGTGCCAACCATTTATCCCATTCCTCGTGTCTCATTTAAGTCCGGAGGGGATCCGAGTCGTCTATTCCTTTTATCCTAGGACCAACCATTTATCCATTTCCTCGTGTGTCCTTTAATTCCGGAGGAGATCGGAGTCATTGGTTCCTTGTATCCTAGGACCAGCCATTTATCCCTTTCCATGTATCTCCTTTAACTCTGGTGGAGATCCGAGTCGTTGGTTCCATGTTTCCTAGGACCAACCATTTATCCCATTCCTCGTGCCTCCTTTAAGTCCGAATGTGATCCGAGTCATTGGTTCCCTGTATCCGTGGACCAACCATCTATCCTCTCCTCGTGTCTCCTTTAAGTCTGGAGGAGATCCAAGTCGTCGGTTCCATGTATCCTAGGATCTAACATTTGTCCCTTCCCTCATGTCTCCTATAAGTTCTGAGGAGATCCTAGTCATCGGTTCTGTGTATCCTTGGACCAACCATTTATCCCTTTCCTCGTGTCTCCTTTAAGTCCGGAGGAGATCCGAGTCGTTGGTTCCTTGTATCCTAGGACCTATCATTTATCTCTTTCCTCGTGTCTCCTTTATGTTCGGTGGAGATCCGAATCGTTGGTTCCTTATATCTTCGGGCCAACCATCTATTGTCTCCTCGTGTATCCTATAAGTCAAGAGGAGATCCGAGTCGTTGGTTCCTCGTACCCTAGGACCAACAATTTGTCCCATTCCTCGTGTCTTTTTTAAGTCTGTAGGTGATCTGAGTTGTTGGTTCCTTGTATCCTTCTACCAACCATTTATCCCATTCCTTGTGTCTCCTTTATGTCTGGTGGAGATCCGAGTCATTGGTTCAGTGTATCCTATGTCCAATCACTTATCCCTTTCCTCGTGTCTCCTTGATGTTTGGTGGAGATCAGAATCGTTGGTTCCTTGTATCCTAGGACCAACCATTTATCCCACTCCTCATGTCTCCGTTATGTCCGGTGGAGATCCAAGTCGTTGGTTCCTTGTATCCATGGACCAACCATTTATCCCTTTCCTCGTGTCTCCTTTAAGTCCGAAGGAGATCCAAATCTTTGGTTCCTTGTATCTTAGGACCAACCATTTATCCAATTCTTCGTATCTCCGTTATGACAAGTGGAGATCTGAATCGTTGGTTCCATGTATCATTGGACCAACCATTTATCCCACTCCTTGTGTCTCCTTTATGTCCGGTGGAGATCCAAGTCGTTGGTTCCTTGATCCTTGGACCAACCATTTATCCCAATCCTCTTCTCTCCGTTATGACTGGTGGAGATCTGAGTCGTTGGTTCCATGTATCAATAGACCAAGCAATTATCCCACTCCTCGTGTCTCCTTTATGTCTAGTGGAGATCGAAGTCGTTGGTTTCTTGTATCCTTTGACCAACCATTTATCTCCTTCCTCGTGTCTCTTTTAAGTCCGTAGGAGATCCGAATCGTTGGTTCCTTGTATCTTAGGATCAAATATTTATCCCATTCCTCGTGCGTCCGTTATGAATGGTGGAGATCCGAGTCGTTGGTTCCATGTATCATTGGACCAACCATTTATCCTACTATTCGTGTCTCCTTTATGTCTGGTGGAGATCCAAGTCGTTGGTTCCTTGTTTCCTTGGACCGACCAATTATCCCTTTCCTCGCATCTCCTTTAAGTCTGGTGGAGATACGAGTCGTTGGATCCCTGTATCCTAGGACCAACCATTTATCCCTTTCCTCGTGTCTCCATTATGTTCGGTGGTGATCCGAATAATTGGTTCCTTGTATCGTTGGGCCAACCATTTATCCTACACCTCGAGTCTCCTTTAAGTATGGACGATATCCGATTCGTTGGTTCCTTGTATCCTAGGACCAACCATTTATCCCAATCCACGTGTCTCCTTATGTTCGGTGGAGATCTGAATCGTTGGATCCTTGTATCCTAGGGCCAACCATTTGTCCTTTCCTTGTGTCTCATGTAAGTCTAGAGGACATCCGAGTCGTTTGTCCAAGTATCGTAGGACCAATATTTTGTCCCATTCCTCGTGCTCCTTTTAGTCTGTGGGATATCTGAGTCGTTGGTTCCGTGTATCTATGGACCAACTATTTATCCCTTTCCTCGCGTCCCCTATAAGTCTAGTGGATATCCGAATCTCTGGTTCCCTATATCCTAGGACCATCCATTTATCCCTTTCCTCGTGTCTCCTTTAAGTCTGTAGGAGATCCAAATCGTTGGTACATTGTATCCTAGGACCAACCATTTATCCCACTCCTCATGTCTCCCTTATGTCAGGTGGACATCAGAGTCGTTTGTTCCATCTATCATTGTACCAATCATTTATCCCTTTTCTCGTGTCTCCTTTAAGTCCGGTGGAGATCCGAGTCGTTTGTTCCTTGTATCCTAGCTCCAACCATGTATCCCTTTCCTCTGTCCCCTTTATGATCGGTGGAGATCCGAATCGTTGGTTCCTTGTATCCTAGGACCAACAAATTATCCCACTTCTCGTGTCTCCTTTATGTCCGATGGAGATCCTAGTCGTTGGTTCCTTGTATCCTTGGACCAACCATTTATCCCTTTCCTCGTATCTCCTTTAAGTCCGTAGGAGATCCGAATCGTTGGTTCCTTGTAGCCTAGGACCAACCATTTATCCCACTCCTCGTGTCTCCTTTATGTCCGGTGGAGATCCAAGTCGTTAGTTCCTTATATCTTTGGACCAACCATTTATCTCATTCCTCTTGTCTCCGTTATGACTGGTGGAGATCCGAGTCTTTGGTTCCATGTGTCATTGGACCAACCATTTATCCCAGTCCTCATGTCTCCTTTATGTCTGGTGGAGATCCAAGTCGGTGGTTTCTTGTATCCTTAGACCAACCATTTATCCCTTTCCTCGTGTCTCCTTTAAGTCCGTAGGAGATCCGAATCGTTGGTTCCTTGTATCTTAGGACCAACCATTTATCCCATTACTCGTGTCTTCGTTATGAATGATGGAGATCTGAGTTGTTGGTTCCATGTATCATTGGACCAACCATTTATCCTACTATTCGTGTCTCCTTTAAGTCTAGTAGAGATCCAAGTCGTTGGTTCCTTGTATCCTTGGACCAACCATTAATCCCTCTCCTCGTGTCTCCTTTAAGTCTGGTGGAGATGCGAGTTTTTGGATCCTTGTATCCTAGGACCAACCATTTATCCCTTTCCTCGTGTCTCCATTATGTTCGGTGGAGATCCGAATAATTGGTTCCATGTATCGTAGGGCCAACCATCTATCTTTTCCTCGTGTCTCTTGTAAGTCTTGATGAGATCCGAGTCGTTGGTTCCAAGTATCGTAGGACCAACAATTTGTCCCATTCCTCGTGTCTCCATTTAGTCCATGGGAGATCCGAGTCGTTGGTTCCTTGTATCCTTGTACCAACCGTTTTCCCCTTTCCTCGTGTCTCCTTTAATTCCAGTGGAGATCTGAGTCATTTGTTCCTTGTATCCTAGCTCCAACCATGTATCCCTTTCCTTGTGTCTCCCTTATGTTCGGTGGAGATCCGAATCGTTGGTTCCTTGTATCCTAGGACCAACCATTTATCCCATTTCTCGTGTCTCCTTTAAGTCCGGAGGAGATTAGAGTCGTTGGTTCCATATATCCTATGATGAACCATTTATCCCTTTCCTCGTGTCTCCTCTAAGTCTGAAGGAGATCCAAAATGTTTATTCCTTGTATCCATGAACCATCCATCTATCCTTTTCACGTGTCTCCTTTAAGTCTGTCGGATATACTACTCGTTGGTTCCTTGCCTCCTAGGACCAACCATTTATCCCTTTCCTCGCGTCCCCTTTAGGTCCATAGGATAATCGTGTCGTTGGTTACCTATATCCTAGGACTAAACATTTATCCCCTTTCTCGTTTCTCCTTTAAGTCCGGAGGAGATCCTAATCGTTGGTTCCTCGTATCCTAGGACTAACTATTTATCCCACACCTCGTGTCTCCTTTCTGTCCGGTGGACATTCGAGTCGTTGGTTCCACGTATCATTGTACCAACCTTTTATCCCTTTCATAGTGTCTCCTTTAAGTCCGGAGGAGATCCGAGTCGTTTGTTCCTTGTTTCCTAGGACCAAACATTTATCCCTTTCCTCATGTCTCCTTCATGTCTGGTGGAGATCCAAGTCATTGGTTTCTTGTATCTTTCGACTAACCATTTATTCCTTTCCTCGTGTCACCTTTAAGTCCATAGGAGATCCGAATCGTTGGTTCCTTTTATCTTAGGACCAACCATTTATCCCATTCCTCGTGTCTCCGTTATGAATGGTGGAGATCTGAGTCGTTGGTTCCATGTATCATTGGACCAACCATTTATCCTACTATTCGTGTCCCTTTTATGTCTGGTGGAGATCCAAGTCGTTGGTTCCTTGTATCCTTGGACCAACCAATAATCCCTTTCCTCGTATCTCCTTTAAGTCTGGTGGAAATGCGAGTCGTTGGATCCTTGTATCCTAGGACCAACCATTTATCCCTTTCATCGTGTCTCCATTATGTTCGGTGGAGATCTGAATAATTGGTTCCTTTTATTGTAGGGCCAACCATCTATCTTTTCCTCGTGTCTCTTGTAAGTCATGAGGAGATCCGAGTCGTTGGTTCCAAGTATCGTAGGACCAACAATTTGTTCCATTCCTCGTGTCTCCATTTAGTCCGTGGGAGATTCGAGTCGTTGGTTCCTTGTATCCTTGTACCAACCTTTTTTCCCTTTCCTTGTGTCTCCTTTAATTCCAGTGGAGATCCGAGTCGTTTGTTCCTTGTATCCTAGCTCCAACCATGTATCCCTTTCCTCGTGTCCCCCTTATGTTCGGTGGATATCCGAATCGTTGGTTCCTTGTATCCTAGGACCATCCATTTATCCCTTTCCTCGTGTCTCTTTTAAGTCTGGAGGAAATCCTAATCGTTGGTTCCTCGTATCCTAGGACTAACTATTTATCCCACTCCTCGTGTCTCTTTTATGTCCGGTGGACATCCGAGTCGTTGGTTCCATGTATCATTGTACCAACCGTTTATCCCTTTCCTAGTGTCTCCATTAAGTCTGGAGGAGATCTGAGTCGTTTGTTCCTTGTATCCTAGGACCAAACATTTATCCCTTTCCTCGTGTCTCCTTTATGTTCGATGGAGATCCGAATCGTTGGTTCCATGTATCCTAGGACCAACCATTCATCCCACTCCTCGTGTCTCCTTCATGTCCGGTGCAGATCCGAGTCATTGGTTCCTTGTATCCTTGGACCAACCAATTATCCCATTCCTCGTGTCTCCTTTAAGTCCGGAGGAGATCCGAGTTGTCTGTTCCTTTAATCCTAGGACCAACCATTTATCCCTTTCCTCGTGTCTCTTTTACATTCGGTGGAGATCCGAATCGTTGGTTCCTTGTATCCTTGGGCCAACCATCTATCCTTACCTCGTGTCACCTATAAGTCTTGAGGAGATCCGAGTCGTTGGTTCCTAGTATCGTAGGACCACAAATTGGTCCCATTCCTCATGTCTCCTTTAAGTCCATAGATGATCCGAGTCGTTGGTTCCGTGTATCCTAGTACCAACCATTTATCGCATTCCTCGTGTCTCCTTTATGTCTGGTGGATATCTGAGTCGTCGGTTCCTTTTATCCAAGGATCAATCATTTATCCATTTCCTCGTGGGTCCTTTAATTCCGAAGGATATCCGAGTCGTTGGTTCCATGTATCCTAGGACAAACCACTTATCACATTCCTCGTATCTCCGTTATGTCTGGTGGAGATCCGAGTCGTTGGTTCCAAGTTTCCTAAGACCAACCATTTATCCCTTTCCTCGTGTCTCCTTTAAGTCCGAAGGATATCCGAGTCATTGGTTCCATGTATCCAAGAACCAACCATCTATCCTTTCCTTGTGTCTCCTATAAGTCCGGACGATATCAGAGTCGTTGGTTCCTTGTATCCTAGGATCTACCATTTGTCCCATCCATCATGTCTCCTATAGTTTTTGAGGAGATCCGAGTCGTTGGTTCCTTGTATCCATGGACCAACCATTTATCCCTTTCCTCGCATCCCCATTAAGTCTAGAGGATATCCTTGTCGTTGGTTCGCTGTATCATAGGACCAACCATTTATCCCTTTGCTCGTGTCTCCTTCATTTCTGGAGGAGATCCGAGTCATTGGTTCCTTGTATCCTAGGATCTTCCATTTGTCCCTTCCCTCATGTCTCCTACAAGTTCTGAGGAGATCCGAGTCGTTGGTTCCTTGTATCCATGGACCAACCATTTATCCCTTTCCTCGCGTTCCCTTAAAGCCCAGACGATATCTGTGTCGTTGGTTCCCTATATCCTAGGACCAACCATTAATCCCATTCCTCGTGTCTCCTTTAAGTCTAGCGGAGATCTGAATCGTTGGCTGCTCGTATTCTAGGACCTACCATTTATCCCACTCCTCATGTCTCCTTTATGTCCGGTGGACATCCGAGTCGTTGTTTCCTTGTATCGATGTACCAACCATTTATCCCTTTCCTCGTGTCTCCTTTATGTTCGGTGGAGATCCGAATCGTTGGTTCCTTATATCCTAGGACCAACCATTTATCCCAATCCTCGTGTCTTCATTACGTTCGATGGAGATCCGAATCGTTGGTTCCTCGTATCCTAGGGCCAACCATCTATCGTTTCCTCGTGTCTCATTTAAGTCTAGAGGACATCCGTGTCGTTGGTTCCAAGTATCGTGGGACCAACAATTTGTCCCATTCCTCGTGTCTCCTTTTAGTCTGTGGGAGATCCGAGTCTTTGATTCCTTGTATCCTAGGACCAACCATTTATCCCTATGCTCACGTCCCTTATAAATCTAGTGGATATCCGAATCGTTGGTTCCCAGTATCCTAGGAACAAACATTTATCCCATTCATCGTGTCTCCTTTAAGTCCGGAGGACATCCGAGTCGTTGGTTCCTCGTATCAGTGTACCAACCATTTATCCCTTTCCTCGTGTCTCCTTTAAGTCCGGTGGAGATCCGAGTCGTTTGTTCCTTGTATCGTACGTCCAACCATGTATTCCTTTCCTCGTGTCCCCTTTATGTTCGGTGGAGATCCGAATCGTTGATTCCTTGTATCCTAGGACCAACCAAATATCCCACTCCTCGTGTCTCCTTTATGTCCAGTTGAGTTCCAAGTCGTTGGTTCCTTGTATCCTTCGACCAACCATTTATCCCTTTCCTCGTGTCTCCTTTAAGTCTAGAGGAGATCCGAATCCTTTGTTCCTTATAGCCTAGGACCAACCATTTATCCCACTCCTCGTGTCTCCGTTACGTCTGGTGGACATCCGAGTTGTTGGTTCCTTGTATCGTTGTACCAACCATTTATCCCTTTCCTCATGTCTCCTTTAAGTCCGGTGGCGATCCGAGTCGTTTGTTCCATATATCCGAGGTCCAACCACTTAACCCTTTCCTCGTGTCTCCTTTATGTTCGGTGGAGATCCGAATCGTTGGTTCCTCGTATCCTAGGACCGACCATTTATCCCACTCCTCGTGTCTCCTTTAGGTCCGGTGGACATCCAAGTCGTTGGTTCCTTGTATCCTTGGTCCAACCAATTATCCCTGTCCTCGTGTCTACTTTAAGTCTGGTGGAGATCCAAGTCGTTGGTTCCACGTATCCTAGGACCAACCATTTATCCCTTTCCTTGAGTCTCTTTTATGTTCGGTGGAGATCCGAATCGTTGGCTCCATGCATCCTAGGGCCAACCATCTATCTTTTCCTCGTGTCTCCAATAAGTCGTGAAGAGATCCAAGTCGATGGTTCTTAGTATTGTAGGACCAATAATTTGTCCCATTCCTCGTGTCTCCTTGAAGTCCGTAGGTGATCCGTGTCTTTGGTACCTAGTATCCTAGTACCAACCATTTATCCCATTCCTCGTGTCTCCTTTATATCCAATGGAGATTCGAGTCGTCGGTTCCTTTTATCCTATGACCAACCATTTATCAATTTCCTCGTGTGTCTTTTAATTCCGGTGGAGATCCGAGTCATTGGTTCCTTGTATCCAAGGACCAACCATTTTGCCCTTTCCTCGTATCTCCATTATGTCTGGTGGAGATCTGAGTCGTTGGTTCCATGTATCCTAGGACCAACCATTTATCCCTTTCCTCGTGTCTCCTTTAAGTCCGAAGGAGATCCGAGTCGTTGGTTCCATGCATCCAAGGAGCAACCATCTAACCTTTCCGCGTGTCTCCTTTAAGTCCGGAGGAGATCCGAGTCGTTGGTTCCTTGTATCCTAGGATCTGCCATTTGTCCCTTCCCTAATGCCTCCTACAAGTTCTGAGGAGATCCGAGTCATTGGTTCCTTGTATGCATGGACCAACCATATATCCGTTTCCTCGCATCCCCTTTAAGTCCAGAGGATATCTGTGTCGTAGGTTTCCCGTAACCTAGGACCATCAATTTATCCCTTTCCTCGTGTCTCCCTTAAGTCCAGAGGAGATCCGAATCGTTGGTTCCTTGTATCCTAGGACCAACCATTTATCCCACTCCTCGTGTCTCCTTTAAGTCCGGTGGACATCGAAGTCGTTGGTTCCTTGTATCGTTGTACCAACCAGTTATCCCTTTCCACGTGTCTCCTTTAAGTCCAGAGGAGATCCGAGTCGAAGGTTCCTTGTGTCATAGGACCAACCATTTATCCGTTTCCTCGTGTCTCCGTTATGTTCGGTGGAGATCCGAATCGTTGATTACTTGTATCCTTGGACCAACCATTTATCCTACTCCTCGTGTCTCCTTTAAGTCCGAGGGAGATCTGAGTCATTGGTTCCATATATCCTTGGACCAAGAATTTATCCCATTCCTCGTGTCTCCTTTTTGTTCAGTGGAGATCGGAATCGTTGGTTCCTTGTATCCTAGGGCCAACCATCTATCCTTTCCTCGTGTCTCCTATAAGTCTGCAGGACATGCGAGTCGTTGGTTCCAAGTATCGTAGGACCAACAATTTGTCCCATTCCTCGTGTCTCCATTTAGTCCGTGGGAGATCCAAGTCGTTGGTTCCTTGTATCCTTGTACCAACCATTAATCCCATTCCTCGTGTCTCTTATATGTCTGATGGAGATCCGAGTCGTCAGTTCCTTTTATCCAAGGACCAACCATTTATCCATTTCCTCTTGTGTCCTTTAATTCTGGATGAGATCCGAGTTGTTGGTTCCTTGTATCCTAGGACTAACCTTTTATCCCTTTCCTCGTATCTCCTTTAAGTCTGGTGGAGTTCCAAGTCGTTGGTTCCATGTATCCTTGGACCAACCATCTATCCTATCATCTTGTCTCCTTCAAGTCTGGAGGTGATCCGAGTCGTTGTATCCATGTATCCTAGGACCAACCATTTATCATTTTCCTCGTGTCTCCTTTAATTCTGGTGGTGATCTGAGTCGTTGGTTCCATGTATCCACGGACCAACCATCTATCCTTTCCTCGAGTCTCCTTTAAGTCCGGAAGCGATCCGAGTCGTTGGTTCCGTGTATCCTAGGACCAACCATTTATCCCATTCCTCGTGTCACCTTTAAGTCTAAAGGAGATCCGAGTCACTGGTTCTATGTATCCTAGGACCAACCCTATATCCCTTTCCTCTTGTCTCCTTTAAGTTTGGAGGAGATCTGAATCGTTGGTTCCATGTAGCCTAGGACCAAACATTTATCTCATTCCTCGTGTCTCCATTAAGTTCGGTGGTGATCAGAGTCGTTGGTTCCTCGTATCCTAGGACCAACCATTTATCCCTTTCCTCGTGTCTCCTTCAAGTCGAAAGGTGATCCGAGACGTTGGTTCCTTGTATCCATGGACCAACCATCAATCCATTCCATGTGTCTCCTTTAAGTCTAGAGGTGATCCTAGTCGTTGGTTCCTTATATCCTAGGACCTACCATTTATCCCTTTCCTCGTGTCTCCTTTACGTCCGTAGAAGATCCGAGTCGTTGGTTCAATGTATCATAGGAGCAACATTTATACCTTTCCTCGCGTCCCCTTTAATTCTAGAGGATATCCGTGTCGTTTGTTCCCTGTATCCTAGGACCAACCATTTATCCCTTTCCTCATTTCTCCATTAAGTCTGGAGGAGATCCGAATCGTTGGTCCCTTGAGTCCTAGGACCAACTATTTATCCCACTCCTCGAGTCTCCTTTATGTCTGGCGAAAATCGGAGTCGTTAGTTCCATGTATCATTGTACCAACCATTTATCCCTTTCCTCGTGTCACCATTAAGTCCGGCTGAGATACGAGTCGTTTGTTCCTAGTATCCTAGGACCAACCATTTATCCCTTCCCTCGTGTCTCCTTTATGCTCGGTGGAGATCCGAATCGTTGGTTCCTTGTATCCTAGGACCAACTATTTATCCCACTCCTCGTGTCTCCATTATGTCTAGTGGAGATCTACGTTGTTGGTTCCATGTATCCTAGGACCAACCATTTATCCCTTTCATAGTGTCTCCTTTATGTCCAGTGGAGATCCGTGTCGTTGGTTCCATGTATCCTTGGACCAACCATTTATCCCTTTCCTCGTGTCTTCTTTAAGTCCGGTGGAGATCCGAGTCGTTGGCTCCTTATATCCTAGGACTATCCATTTGTTTCATTCCTTTAAGTCCGGTGGAGATCCCAGTCGTTGGTTCCATGTATCCTTGGACCAACCATTTATCCCTTTCCTCGTGTCTCCTTTATTTCCAGTGTTGATCCGAGTCATTGGTTCCATGCATCCCTGGACCAAACATTTATCCCTTTCCTCGTGTCTCCTTTATGCCCGATGGAGATCCGAGTCGTTGGTTCCATGTATCCTAGGTAAAACCATTTATCCCTTTCCTCGTGTCTCCTTTATGTTCGGTGGAGATCCGAATCGTTGGTTCCATGTATCCTAAGGCCAACCATCTATCCTTTCCTCGAGTCTCCTATAAGTCTTGAGGAGATCCGAGTCCTTCGTTCCTAGTATCGTAGGACCAACAATTTGTCCCATTCCTCGTGTCTCCTTTAAGTCCATAGGTGATCTGAGTCTTTGGTTCCTTGTATCCTAGTACCAACCATTTATCCCAATCCTCGTGTCTCCTTTATGTCTGGCGGAGATCTGAGTCGTCGGTTCCTTTTATCCAAGGACCAAGCATTTATCCATTTCCTCGTGTGTTCTTTAATTCTAGAGGAGATCCGAGTCGTTGGTTCCATGTATCCTAGGACAAATCATTTATCCCTTTCCTCGTATCTCCTTTATGTCTATTGGAGATCTGAGTCGTTGGTTCCATGTTTCGTAAGACCAACCATTTATCCCATTCCTCATGTCTCCTTTAAGTCCGAAGGATATCCGAGTCCTTGGTTCCTTGTATCCAAGGACCAACCAACTATCCTTTCCTCGTGTCTCCTTTAAGTCCGGAGGAGATCCAAGTCGTTGGTTCCTTGTATCGTAGGATCTACAATTTGTCCCTTCCCTCATGTCTCGTATAAGTTCTGATGAGATCTTAGTCGTTGGTTCCTTGTATCCTTGGACCAACCATCTATCCTTTCCTCGTGTCACCTTTAAGTCCGGAAGAGATCCGAGTCGTCGGTTCCATGTATCCTAGGACCAACCAATTATCCCATTCCTCGTGTCTCCTTTATGTCCGGAGGAGATCAGAGTTGTTGGTTCCTTATATCCTATGACCAACGATTTATCCCTTACCTCGTGTCTCCTTTAAGTCCGAAGGAGATCCAAAACGTTTGTTCCTTGTATCCATGAACCAACCATCTATCCTTTTCACATGTCTCCTTTAAGTCTGTTGGAGATACTAGTCGTTGGTTCCTTGTATCCTAGGACCAACCATATATCCCTTTCCTCGCGTCCCCTTTAAGTCCATGGGATATTCGTGTCGTTGGTTACCTATATCCTAGGACCAAACATTTATCCCCTTTCCCATTTCTCTTTTAAGTCCGGAGGAGATCTGAATCATTGGTTCCCCGTATCCTAGGACTAACTATTTATCCCACTCCTCGTGTCTCCTTTATGTCTGGTGGACATCCGAGTCATTGGTTCCATGTATCATTGTACCAACCTTTTATCCCTTTCCTAGTGTCTCCTTTATGTCTGGTGGAGATCCGAGTTGTCAGTTCCTTGTATCCTAGGACCAAATATTTATCCCTTTCCTCGTGTGTCCTTTATGTTCGATGGAGATCCGAATCGTTGGTTCCTTGTATCCTAGGACCAACCATTCATCCCACTCCTCGTGTCTCCTTCATGTCCGTTGCAGATCCGAGTCGTTGGTTCCTTGTATCCTTGGACCAACCATTTATCACATTCCTCGTGTCTCCTTTAAGTCCGGAGGAGATCCGTGTCGTCGGTTCCTTTAATCCTAGGACCAACCATTTATCCCTTTCCTCGGGTCTCCTTTACGTTCGGTGGAGATCCGAATCATTAGTTCCATGTATCCTAGGGACAACCATCTATCCTTTCCTCGTGTCTCCTATACGTCTTGAGGAGATCCAAGTCGTTGGTTCCTAGTATCGTAAGAACAACAATTTGTCCCATTCCTCATGTCTCCTTTAAGTCCATAGGTGATCCAAGTCGTTGGTTCCGTGTATCCTAGTACCAACCATTTATCCCATTCCTCGTGTCTCCTTTATGTCCGGAGGATATCCGAGTTGTCGGTTCCTTTTATCCATGGACCAATCATTTATCCATTTCTTCGTGTGTCCTTTAATTCCGGAGGAGATCCGAGTCGTTGGTTCCATGTATCCTAGGACAAACTATTTATCACCTTCCTCGTATCTCTGTTATGTCTAGTGGAGATCCGAGTCGTTGGTTCCATGTTTCCTATGACCAACCATTTCTCCCTTTCCTTATGTCACCTTTAAGTCTGAAGTATATCCGAGTCATTGGTTCCTTGTATCCAAGTACCAACCATCTATCCTTTCCTCGTGTCTCCTATAAGTTTGGAGGAGATCCGAGTCGTTGGTTCCCTATATCCTAGGATCTACCATTTCTCCCATCAATCATGTCTACTATAATTTTTGAGGAGATCCGAGTCATTGATTCCTTGTATCCTTGGACCAACGATTTATCCCTTTCCTCGCATCCCCTTTAAGTCTAGAGGATACCCTTGTCGTTGGTTCGCTGTATCCTAGGACCATCCATTTATCCCAATGCTCGTGTCTCCTTCAAGCCCGGAGGATATCCTAGTCGTTGGTTCCTTGTATCTTAGGATCTGCCATTTGTCCCTTCCCTCGTGTCTCCTGCAAGTTCTGAGGAGATCCGAGTCGTTGGTTCCGTGTATCCATGGACCAACCATTTATCCCTTTCCTCGCGTTCCCTTAAAGCCCAGACGATATCTGTGTCGTTGGTTCCCTATATCCTAGGACCAACCATTAATCCCATTCCTTGTGTCTCCGTTAAGTCCGGAGGAGATCCGAATCGTTGGTTCCATGTATCCTAGGACCTACCATTTATCCCACTCCTCATGTCTCCTTTAAGTCCAGTGGACATCCGAGTCGTTGGTTCCTTGTATCGATGTACCAACCAATTATCCCTTTCCAATTGTCTCCTTTATGTTCGGTGGAGATCCGAATTGTTGGTTCCTTGTACCCTAGGACTAACCATTTATCCTACTCGTCGAGTCTCCTTTATGTACGGACGAGTTCCGAGTCGTTGGTTCCTTGTATCCTAGGATCAACCATTTATCCAAATCCTTGTGTCTCCTTTACGATCGGTGGAGATCCGAATCGTTGGTTCCTTGTATTCTAGGGCCAACCATCAATCCTTTCCTCGTGTCTCAAGTAAGTCTAGAGGACATCCGAGTCGTTGGTGCCAAGTATCGTGGGACCAACAATTTGTCCCATTCCTCGTGTCTCCTTTTAGTCTATGGGAGATCCGAGTCGTTGGTTCCTTGTAACCTAGGACCAAACATTTATCCCTTTCCTCGCCTCCCTTATAAGTCTAGTGGATATCCGAATCCTTGGTTCCCTGTATCCTAGGAACATACATTTATCCCATTCCTTGTGTCTCCATTTAGTCCGGAGGAGATCCAAATCGTTGGTTCCTTGTATCCTAGGACCAACCATTTATCCCACTCCTCATGTCTCCTTTATGTCCTGTGGACATCCGAGTCGTTGGTTCCTTGTATCATTGTACCAACCATTTATCCCTTTCCCCGTGTCTCCTTTAAGTCTGGTGGAGATCCAAGTCGTTTGTTACATGTATCCTAGGACCAACCATGTATCCCTTTCCTCGTGTCCCCTTTATGTTCGGTGGAGATTCGAATCGTTGGTTCCTGGTAGCCTAGGGCCAACCAATTATCCCACTCCTCGTGTCTCCTTCATGTCCGGTCGAGATCCAAGTCGTTGGTTCCTTGTATCCTTGGACCAACCATTTATCCCATTCCTCATGTCTCCTTTAAGTCCAGAGGAGTTCCGAATCGTTGTTTCCTTGTAGCCTAGGACCAACCATTTATCCCACTCCTCGTGTCTCCTTTACGTCTGGTGGACATCCGAGTCGTTGGTTCCGTGTCTCATTGTACCAACCATTTATCCCTTTCCTCGTGTCTCTTTTAAGTCCAGTGGCGATCCGAGTCGTTTGTTCCATGTATCCAAGGTCCAACCATTTATACCTTTCCTCGTGTCACCATTATGTCCAGTGGACATCCGAGTCCTTGGTTCCTTGTATCATTGTACCAACCATTTATCCCTTTCTTCCTGTCTCCTTTAAGTCCGGTGGAGATCCGAATCGTTTGTTACATGTATCTTAGGTCCAACCATGTATCCCTTTCCTTGTGTCCCCTTTATGTTCCGTGGAGATCCGTATCGTTGGTTCCTTGTAGCCTAGGACGAACCAATTATCCCACTCCTCGTGTCTCCTTTATGTCCGGTCGAGATCCAAGTCGTTGGTTCCTTGTATCCTTGGACCAACCATTTATCCCTTTCCTCATGTCACCTTTAAGTCCGGAGGAGATCCGAATCATTATTTCCTTGTAGCCTAGGACCTACCATTTATCCCACTCCTCGTGTCTCCATTACGTCTGGTGGACATCCGTGTCGTTGGTTCCTTGTATCATTGTACCAACCATTTATCCCTTTCCTCGTGTCTCCTTTAAGTCCTGTGACGATCCGAGTCGTTTGTTCCATGTATCCTAGGTCCAACCATTTATCCCTTTCCTCGTGTCTCCGTTATGTTCGGTGGAGATCCGAATCGTTGGTTCCCTGTATCCTAGGACCGATCATTTATCCCACTCCTCGTGTCTCCATTAGGTCCGGTGGACATTCATGTCGTTGGTTCCTTGTATCCTTGGACCAACCAATTATCCCTTTCCTCGTGTCTAATTTAAGTCCGGAGGAGATCCAAGTCATTGGTTCCTTGTATCCTAGGACCAACCATTTATCCCTTTCCTCGTGTCTCTTTACGTTCGGTGGTGATCCGAATCGTTGGTTCCATGCATCCTAGGGCCAACCATCTATCTTTTCCTCGTGTCTCCAATAAGTCTTGAGGAGATCCAAGTCGATGGTTCTTAGTATCGTAGGACCAATAATTTGTCCCATTCCTCGTGTCTCCTTGAAGTCAGTAGGTGATCCGAGTCGTTGGTTCCTTGTATCCTAGTACTAACCATTTATCCCATTCCTCGTGTCTCCTTTATGTCCAGTGGAGATTCGAGTCGTCGGTTCCTTTTATCCTAGGCCCAACCATTTATCAATTTCCTCGTGTGTCTTTCAATTCCGGAGGAGATCCGAGTCATTGGTTCCTTGTATCCTATGACCAAACATTTTGCCCTTTCCTCGTATCTCCATTAAGTTTGGTGGAGATCCAAGTCGTTGGTTCCATGTATCCTAGGACCAACCATTTATCCATTTCCTCATGTCTCCTTTAAGTCCGAAGGAGATCCAAGTCGTTGGTTCCTTGCATCCAAGGACCAACCATCTATCCTTTCCTCGTGTCTCCTTTAAGTCCGGAGGAGATCCGAGTCGTTGGTTCCTTGTATCCGAGGATCTACCATTTGTCCCGTCCCTAATGTCTCCTACAAGTTCTGAGGAGATCCGAGTCGTTGGTTCCTTTAATGCAAGGACCAACCATTTATCCGTTTCCTCGCGTCCCCGTTAAGTCCAAACGATATCTGTGTCGTAGGTTTCCCATAACCTAGGACCAACCATTTATCACTTTCCTCGTGTCTCCTTTAAGTCCGGAGGAGATCCGAATCGTTGGTTCCTTGTATCCTAGGACCAACCATTTATCCCACTTATCGTGTCTCCTTTAAGTTTGGTGGACATCGAAGTCGTTGGTTCTTTGTATCGTTGTACCTACCAGTTATCCCATTCGTGGTGGCTCCATTTAGTCCGGAGGAGATCCGAGTCGAAGGTTCCTTATATCATTGGACCAACCATTTATCCGTTTCCTCGTGTCTCCTTTATGTTCGGTGGAGATTCGAATCGTTGGTTACTTGTATCCTTAGACCAACCAATTATCCTACTCCTTGTGTCTCCTTTAAGTCCGGGGAAGATCCGAGTCATTGGTTCCTTATATCCTAGGACCAACAATTTATCCCATTCCTCATGTCTCCTTTATGTTCGGTGGAGATCCGAATCGTTGGTTCCATGTATCCTAGGGCCAACCATCTATCCTTTCCTCGTGTCTCCTATAAGTCTACAGGACATGCGAGTCGTTGGTTCCAAGTATCGTAGGACCAACAATTTGTCCCATTCCTCGTGTCTGCATTTTGTCCGTGCGAGATCCGAGTCGTTGGTTCCTTGTATCCTTGTACCAACCATTAATCCCTTCCCTCGTGTCTCCTTTATGTCCGGTGGAGATCCGAGTCGTCAGTTCCTTTTATCCTACGACCAACCATTTATCCATTTCCTCGTGTGTCCTTTAATTCTGGAGGAGATCCGAGTTGTTGGTTCCTTGTATCCTAGGACTAACCTTTTATCCCTTTCTTCGTATCTCCTTTATGTCTGGTGGAGATCCATGTCATTGGTTCCATGTATCCTTGGACCAACCGTCTATCCTATCCTCGTGTCTCCTTCAAGTCTGGAGGAGATCTGAGTCGTTGGATCCATGTATCCTAGGACCAAGCATTTATTCCTTTCCTCGTGTCTCCTTAAAGTCCGGTGGAGATCTGAGTCGTTGGTTCCATGTATCCAAGGACCAACCATCTATCCTTTCCTCATGTCTCCTTTAAGTCCCGAAGCGATCCGAGTCGTTGGTTCCTTGTATCCTAGGACCAACCATTTATCCCTTTCCTCGTGTCTCCTTTAAGTCTGGAGGAGAACCGAGTCGTTGGTTGTATGTATCCTAGGACCAACCATATATCCCTTTCCTTGTGTCTCCTTTAAGTCTGGAGGAGATCTGAATCGTTGGTTCTATGTATCCTAGGACCAAACATTTATCGCATTCCACGTGTCTCCATTTAGTCCGGAGGTGAACGGAGTCGTTGGTTCCTCGTATCCTACGACCAACCAAATATCCCTTTCCTCGTGTCTCCTTCAAGTCGACAGGTGATCCGAGAAGTTGGTTTCTTGTATCCATGGACCAACCATCAATCCTTTCCACGTGTCTCCTTTAAGTCTAGAGGTGATCCTAGTCGTTGGTTCGTTGTATCCTAGGACCTACCATTTAGTCCTTTCCTCGTGTCTCCTTTAAGTCCGGAGGAGATCCGTGTCGTTGGTTCAATGTATCGTAGGAGCAACATTAATACCTTTCCTCGCGTCCCCTTTAAGTGCAGAGGATATCCGTGTCCTTAGTTCCCAGTATCCTAGGACCAACCATTTATCCCTTTCCTCGTTTCTCCATTTAGTCCGAAGGAGATCCGAATCAATGCTTCCTCGTATCCTAGATCCAACTATTTGTCCCACTCCTCGAGTCTCCTTTATGTCCGGTGGAGATCCGAAACGTTGGTTACTTGTATCCTTGGACCAACCAATTATCCTACTCCTTGTGTCTCCTTTAAGTCTAGGGAAGATCCGAGTCATTGGTTCCTTATATCCTAGGACCAACAATTTATCCCATTCCTTGTGTCTCCTTTATGTTCGGTGGAGATCCGAATCGTTGGTTCCATGTATCCTAGGGCCAACCATCTATCCTTTCCTCGTGTCTCCTATAAGTCTACAGGACATGCGAGTCGTTGGTTCCAAGTATCGTAGGACCAACAATTTGTCCCATTCCTCGTGTTTCCATTTATTCCGTGGGGGATCCGAGTCGTTGGTTCCTTGTATCCTTGTACCAACCATTAATCCCTTTCCACGTGTCTCCTTTATGTCCGGTGGTGATCCGAGTCATTAGTTCCTTTTATCCTAGGACCAACCAGTTATCCATTTCCTCGTGTGTCCTTTAATTCCGGAGGAGATCCGAGTTGTTGGTTCCTTGTATCCTAGGACTATCCTTTTATCCCTTTCCTCGTATCTCCTTTAAGTCTGGTGGAGATCCAAGTCGTTGGTTCCATGTATCCTTGAACCAACCATCTATCCGATCCTCGTGTCTCCTTCAAGTCTAGAGGAGATCCAAGTCGTTGGATCCATGTATCCTAGGACCAACCATTTATCCCTTTCCTCGTGTCTCCTTTAAGTCCGATGGTGATCCGAGTCGCTGGTTCCATGTATCCAAGGACCAACCATCTATCCCTTCCTCGTGTCTCCTTTAAGTTCGGTAGCGATCCGAGTCGTTGGTTCCTTGTATCCTAGGACCAACCATTTATCCCTTTCCTCGTGTCTCCTTTAAGTCTGGAGGAGATCCGAGTCGTTGGTTCTATGTATCCTAGGACCAACCCTATATCCCTTTCCTCGTGTCTCCTTTAAATCTGGAGGAGATCTAAATTGTTGGTTCCATGTATCCTAGGACCAAACATTTATCGCATTCCACGTGTCTCCATTAAGTCCGGAGGTGAACGGAGTCGTTGGTTCATCGTATCCTAGGACCAACCAATTATCCCTTTCCTCATGTCTCCTTCAAGTCGAAAGGTGATTTTAGACGATGGTTCCTTGTATCCATGGACCAACCATCAATCCTTTCCACGTGTCTCCTTTAAGTCTATAGGTGATCCTAGTCGTTGGTTCGTTGTATCCTAGGACCTACCATTTATTCCTTTCCTCGTGTCTCCTTTAAGTCCGGAGGAGATCCGAGTCGTTGGTTCAATGTATCGTAGGAGCAACATTTATACCTTCCTTGCGTCCCCTTTAACTCCAGAGGATATCCGTGTCGTTGGTTCCCGGTATCCTAGGACCAACCATTTATCCCTTTCCTCGTTTCTCCATTTAGTCCGAAGGAGATCCGAATCGTTGACTCCTCGTATCCAAGGACCAACTATTTATCCCACTCCTCGAGTCTCATTTATGTCCGACGAACATCGGAGTCGTTAGTTCCATGTATCATTGTACCAACCATTTATCCCTTTCCTCGTGTCACCATTACGTCCGGAGGTGATCCGAGTCGTTTGTTCCATGTATCCTAGGACCAACCATTTATCCCTTCCCTCGTGTCTCCTTTATGCTCGGTGGAGATCCGAATCGTTGGTTCCTTGTATCCTAGGACCAACTATTTATCCCACTCCTCGTGTCTCCTTTATGTCTAGTCAAGATCTGAGTCGTTGGTTCCATTTATCCTTGGACCAACAATTTATCCCTTTCCTCGTATCTCATTTATGTTCGGTGGAGATCAGTGTCGTTGGTTCCTTGTATCCTTGGACCAACCATTTATCCCTTTCCTCGTGTCTACATTAAGTCCGGTGGAGATCCGTGTCGTTGGCTCTTTGTATCCTAGGACCATCCATTTGTCCCATTCCTTTAAGTCCGGTGGACATCCGAGTCGTTGGTTCCATGTATCCTTGGACCAACCATTTATCCCTTTCCTCGTGTCCCCTTTATTTCCGGTGTTGATCCGAGTCGTTGGTTCCATGCATCCCTGGACCAAACATTTATCCCTTTCCTCGTGTATCCTTTATGTCCGGTGGACATCCGAGTCGTTGGTTCCATGTATCCTAGGACCAACCATCTATCCTTTCCTCGTGTCTCCATTAAGTTCGAAGTTGATCAAAGTCGTTGGTTCCTCATTTCCAAGGACCAACCAATTATCCCTTTTCGCGTGTCTCCTTCAAGTCGAAAGGTGATCTGAGACGTTGGTTCCTTGTATCCATGGGCCAACCATCAATCCTTTCCACGTGTCTCCTTTAAGTCCGGAGGAGATCCGAGTCGTTGGCTCCTTGTATCCTAGGATCCAACATTTGTCCCTTCCCTCATGTCTCCTGTAAGTTCTGAGGAGATCCGAGTCGTTGGTTCCTTGTATCCTAGGACCAAACATTTATCTCTTTCCTCGCGTCCCCTTTAAGTCCAGAGGATATCCGTGTCGTTGGTTCCCTGTATCCTAGGACCAACCCTTTATCCCTTTCCTCGTGTCTCCTTCATGTCCGGAGGAGATCCGAATCGTTGGTTCCAAGTATCCTAGGACCAACCATTTATCCCTTTCCTCGTGTCTCCTTTAAGTCCAGCGGAGATCGGAGTCGTTGATTCCTTGTGTACAAGGACCAACCATCTATCCTTTCCTCTTGTCTCCTTTAAGTCAGGAGGAGATCCGAGTCGTAGGTTCCTTGTCTCCTAGGACCAACCATTTATCCCATTCCACGTATCTCCTTTAAGTCCGGAGGAGATCAGAGTCGTTGGTTCCTTATATCCTATGACCAACCATTTATCCCTTTCCTCGTTTCTCTTATAATTCCGAAGGAGATCCAAAACGTTGGTTCCTTGTATCCATGAACCATCCATCTATCCTTTCCACGTGTGTCCTTTAAGTCTATAGGAGATACAAGTTGTTGGTCCCTTGTATCCTAGGACCAAAAATTTATCCCTTTCCTCGCGTCCCATTTAAGTCCATAGGATATTCGTGTCGTTGGTTACCTAAATCTTAGGATCAAACATTTATCCCCTTCCTCGTTTCTCCTTTAAGTCCAGAGGAGATCCGAATCGTTGGTACCATGTATCCTAGGACCAACTATTTATCCCACTCGTCGTGTCTCCTTTATGTCCGGTGGACATCCGAGTCGTTTTTTCAATGTAACATTGTACCAACCTTTTATCCCTTGCCAAGTGTCTCCGTTAAGTCTAGTGGAGATCCGAGTCGTTTGTTCCATGTATCCTAGGACCAAACATTTATCCCTTCCCTTGTGTCTCCTTTACGTTCGATGGAGATCCGAATTGTTGGTTCCTTGTATCCTAGGACCAACTATTTATCCCACTCCTCGTGTCTCCTTTATGTCCGGCGGACATCGGAGTCGTGAGTTCCATGTATCATTGTACCAACCATTTATCCCTTTCCTCGTGTCACCTTTTTGTCCGGAGGAAATCCGAGTCGTTTGTTTCATGTATCCTAGTACCAATCATTTATCACTTCTCTCGTGTCTCCTTCACGCTCGGTGGAGATTCGAATCGTTGGTTCCTTGTATCCTAGGACCAACCATTTATCTTACTCCTCGTGTCTCCTTTATGTCTGGTGGAAATCCGAGTCGTTGGTTCCATGTATCCTTGGACCAACCATTTATCCCTTTCCTCGTGTCCCCTTTATGTCCGGTGGACAACTGAGTCTTTGGTTCCTTTTATCCTAAATCTAATCATTTATCCCATTCCTCGTGTCTCCTTTATGTTCAGTGGAGATCTGAATCGTTGGTTCCATGTATCCCAGGGCAAACCAACTATCCTTTATTCGTGTCTCCTATAAGTCTTGAGGAGATCCGGGTCTGTGGTTCCAAGTATCGTAGGACCAACAATTTGTGCCATTCCTTGTGTCTCCTTTAAGTCCACAGGTGATCCGAGTCGTTGGTTCCTTGGATCCTACTACCAACCATTTATCCCATTCCTCGTGTCTCCTTTAAGTCCGGAGGAGATCCGAGTTGCAGGTTCCTTTATCCTAGGACCAATCAATTATCCATTTCCTCGTGTCTCCGCTAATTCCGGAGGAGATCTGAGTCGCTGGTTCCTTGTATCCTAGGACCAACCATTTATCCCTTTCCTTGTATCTCCTTTAAGTCCGGTGGAGATCTGAGTCGTTGGTTCCATGTTTCCTAGGACCAACAATTTATCCTTTTCCTCGTGCCTCCTTTAAGTCCGATGGAGATCCGAGTTGTTGGTTCCTTGTAACCGTGGACCAACCATCTATCCATTCCTCGTGTCTCCTTTAGGTTCGGAGGAGATCCGAGTCGTTGGTTCCATGTACCCTAGGTTCTACCATTTCTCCCTTCCCTCATGTCTCCTATAAGTATTGAGGAGATCCGAGTCGTCGGTTCCGTGTATCCTTGAACCAACCATTTATTCCTTTCCTCGTGTCTCCTTTATGATTGGTGGAGATCTCAATCGATTGTTCCTTGTATCCTTGGACCAACTATTTATCCCACTCCTCGTGTCTCCTTTATGTCTGGCGGACATCAAAGTCGTTAGTTCCATGTATCATTGTACCAACCATTTATCCCTTTCCACGTGTCACCTTTAAGTCCGGAGGAGATCCGAGTCGTTTGTTCCATGTATCCAAATACCAACCATTTATCCCTTCCCTCGAGTCTCCTTTATGCTCGGTGGAGATCCAAATCATTGGTTCCTTGCATCATAGGACCAACCATTTATCCCACTCCTCGTGTCTCCTTATGTCTGGTGGAAATCCAAGTCATTGGTTCCATGTATCCTTGGACCAACCATTTATCCCTTTCCTCGTGTCTCCTTCAAGTCCGGTGGAGATCTGAGTCGCTGGTTCCTAGTATCGTAGGACCAACAATTTGTCCCATTCCTCGTCTCTCCTTTAAGTCTGTCGGTGATCCGAGTCGTTGGTTCCCAATATCGTAGGACCAACAATTTGTCCCATTCCTCGTGTCTCCTT
The DNA here is from genome assembly GCA_024699735.1 of Posidonia australis. Lineage (NCBI taxonomy): Eukaryota > Viridiplantae > Streptophyta > Magnoliopsida > Alismatales > Posidoniaceae > Posidonia > Posidonia australis. The sequence goes on along the minus strand of JAMKQA010000726.1, from coordinate 4,774 downwards.
TAAGTCTGTAGGTGATTCGAGTCGTTAGTTCCATGGATCCTAGGACCTACCAATTATCCCTTTCCTCGTGTCTCCTTTATGTTCAGTGGAGATACGAATCGTTGGTTCCTTGTGTCCAAGGACCAACAATTTATCGCATTCCTAGTGTCTCCTTTAAGTCCGATGGAGATCCGGGTCGTTGTTTCCATGTATCCTTGGACCAACCATTTATCCCTTTCCTCGTGTCTCCTTTATGTTCGGTGGAGATCCGAGTCGTTGGTTCCATGTATCCTAGGGCCAACGATCTATCCTTTCCTCGTGTCTCCTATAAGTCTTGAGGAGATCTGAGTCGTTGGTTCCTAGTATCGTAGGACCAACAATTTGTCCCATTCCTCGTGTCTCCTTTAAGTCCATAGGTGATCCGAGTCGTTGGTTCCTTCTTTCCTAGTATCAACCATTTATCCCATTCCTTGTGTCTCCTTTATGTCTATAGGAGATCTGAGTCGTCGGTTCCTTTTATCCTAGGACCAACCATTTATCCATTTCCTCGTGTGTCCTTTAATTCTGGAGGAGATCCGAGTCATTGGTTCCATGTATCCTAGGACCAACAATTTATCCCTTTCCTCGTATCTCCGTTAAGTCTGGTGGAGATACGAGTCGTTGGTTCCATGTTTCCTAAGACCAACCATTTATCCCTTTCCTCGTGTCTCCTTTAAGTCCAAAGGATGTCCAAGTCGTTGGTTCCTTGTGTCCAAGGACCAACCATCTATCCTTTCCTCGTGTCTCCTGTAAGTCTGAAGGAGATCCAAATCGTTGGCTCCTTCTATCCTAGGATCTACCATTTGTCCCTACCCTCATGTCTCCTATAGGTTCTGAGGAGATCCGAGTCGTTGGTTCCTTGTATCCTAGAACCAACCATTTATCTCTTTCCTCATGTCCCCTTTAAGTCCTTAGGATATCCGTGTCGTTGGTTCCCTGTATCCTAGGACCAACCCTTTATCCCATTCCTCGTGTCTCCTTCATGTCTGGAGGAGATCCGAATCGTTGGTTCCAAGTATCCTAGGACCAACCATTTATCCCTTTCCTCGTGTCTCCTTCAAGTCCGGTGGAGATCTGAGTAGTTGATTCCTTGTATGCAAGGACCAACCATCTATCCTTTCCTTGTGTCTCCATTAAGTCCGGAGGTGATCAGAGTCGTTGGTTCCTCGTTTCCAAGGACCAACCAATTAACCCATTCCACGTGTCTCCTTCAAGTCGAAAGGTGATTCGAGACGTTGGCTCCTTGTATCCATGGGCCAACCATCAATCCTTTCCACGTGTCTCCTTTAAGTCCGGAGGAGATCCGAGTCGTTGGCTCCTTGTAACCTAGGATCCACCATTTGTCCCTTCCCTCATGTCTCCTATAAGTTCTGAGGAGATCCGAGTCGTTGGTTCCTTGTATCCTAGGACCAACCATTTATCTATTTCCTCGCATCCCCTTTAAGTCCAGAGGATATCCGTGTCGTTGGTTCCTTGTATCGTAGGACCAACCCTTTATCCCTTTCCTCGTGTCTCTTTCATGTCCGGAGGAGATCCGAATTGTTGGTTCCAAGTATCCTAGGACCAACCATTTATCCCTTTCCTCGTGTCTCCGTTAAGTTTGGTGGAGATCTGAGTCGTTGATTCCTTGTATGCAAAGACCAACCATCTTTCCTTTGATCGTGTCTCCCTTAAGTCAGGAGGATATCCGAGTCATAGGTTCCTTGTATCCTAGGACCAACCAATTAACCCATTCCTCATGTCTCCTTTAAGTCCGGAGGAGATCAGAGTCGTTGGTTCCTTATATCCTAGGACCAACCATTTATCCCTTTCCTCGTTTCTCCTATAAGTCTGAAGGAGATCCAAAACGTTGGTTCCTTGTATCCATGAACCATCCATCTATCCTTTCCACGTGTCTCCTTTAAGTCTATTGGAGATACAAAACGTTGGTCCCTTGTTTCCTAGGACCAAACAATTATCCCTTTCCTTGCGTCCCCTTTCAGTCCATAGGATATTCGTGTCGTTGGTTACCTAAATCCTAGGACCAAACATTTATCCCCTTCCACGTTTCTCCTTTAAGTCCGGAGGAGAAAGGAATCGTTGGTTCCTTGTATCCTAGGACCAACTATTTATCCCACACCTCGTGTCTCATTTATGTCTGGTGTACATCCGAGTTGTTGGTTCCGTGTAACATTGTACCAACCTTTTATCCCTTTCGTAGTGTCTCCTTTAAGTTCGGAGGAGATCCGAGTCGTTTGTTCCTTGTATCCTAGGACCAAACATTTATCCCTTTCCTCGTGTCTCCTTTACGTTCGGTGGAGATCCGAATCGTTGGATTTTTGTATCCTAGGACCAACTATTTGTCCCACTCCTCGTGTCTCCTTTATGTCCGGCGGACGTCGGAGTCGTTAGTTCCATGTATCATTGTACCAACCATTTATCCCTTTCCTCGTGTCACCTTTAAGTTCGGAGGAGATCCGAGTCGTTTGTTTCTTGTATCCTAGTACCAACCATTTATCCCTTCTCTCGTGTCTCCTTTACGCTCGGTGGAAATCCGAATCGTTGGTTCCTTGTATCCTAGGACCAAACATTTATCCCACTCCTCGTGTCTCCTTTATGTCTGGTGGAAATCCGAGTCGTTGGTTCCATGTATCCATGGACCAACCATTTATCCCTTTCCTCGTGTCCCCTTTATGTCCAGTGGAGATCCGAGTTGTTGGTTCCATGTATCCTTGGACCAACCATTTATCCCTTTCCTCGTTTCTCCTTTATGTCCGGTGGAGATCTGAGTCGTTGATTCCTAGTATCGTAGGACCAACAATTTGTCCCATTCCCCGTGTCTCCTTTAAGTCCGTCGGTGATCTGAGTCGTTGGTTCCTAGTATCGTGGGACCAGCAATTTGTCCCATTCCTCGTGTCTCCTTTAAGTCTGTAGGTGATCCGAGTCGTTGGTTCCTTGTATCCTAGGACCTACCATTTATCCCTTTCCTCGTGTCTCCTTTATGTTCAGTGGAGATCTGAATCGTTGGTTCCTTGTATCCTAGGACTAACCATTTATCCCATTCCTTTTGTGTCCTTTAAGTCTGGTGGAGATCCGGGTCGATGTTTCCATGTATCCTTGGGCTCACCATTTATCCCTATCCTCGTGTCTTCTTTATGTCTGGTGGAGATCCGAGTCGTTGGTTCCATGTATCCTAGGGCCAACCATCTATCCTTTCTTCGTGTCTCCTATTAGTCTTGAGGAGATCTAAGTCATTGGTTCCTAGTATCGTAGGACCAACAATTTGTCCCATTCCTCGTATCTCCTTTAAGTCCATAGGTGATCCGAGTCGTCGGTTCCTTTTATCCAAGGACCAACCATTTATCCATTTCCTCATGTGTCCTTTAATTCCGAAGGAGATCCAAGTCGTTGGTTCCATATTTCTAGGACCAATCATTTATCCCTTTCCTCGTATCTCCTTTACGTCTGGTGGAGATCCGAGTCGTTAGTTCCATGTTTCCTAAGATCAACCATTTATCCCTTTCCTCGTGTCCCCTTTAAGTCAGAAGGATATCCGAGTAGTTGGTTCCATGTATCCAAGGACCAACCATCTATCCTTTCCTCGTGTCTCCTTCAAGTCCGGAGGAGATCCGAGTCATTGGTCCCTTGTATCCTAGGATCTAGCATTTGTCCCTTCCCTCATGTCTCCTATAAGTTCTGAGGTGATCTGAGTCGTTGGTTCCCTGTATCCTAGGACCAACCATTTATCCTTTCCTCATGTCTCCTTCATGTCCGGAGGAGATCCGAATCGTTGGTTCCAAGTATCCTAGGACCAACCATTTATCCCTTTCCTCGTGTCTCCTTTAAATCCAGCGGAGATCTGAGTTGTTGATTCCTTGTATGCATGGACCAATCATCTATCCTTTCCTCATGTCTCCGTTAAGTCAGGCGGAGATCCGAGTCGTAGGTTCCATGTATCCTAGGACCAACCAATTATCCCATTCCTCGTGTCTCCTTTAAGTCCGGAGGAGATCAGAGTCGTTGGTTCCTTATATCCTAGGACCAACCATTTATCCCTTTCCTTGTTTCTCTTATAAGTCTGATGGAGATCCAAAACGTTGGTTCCTTGTATCCATGAACCATCCATCTATCCTTTCTACGTGTCTCCGTTAAGTCTATTGGAGATACAAGTCGTTGGTCCCTTGTTTCCTAGGACCAAACATTTATCCCTTTCCTTGCGTCCCCTTTCAGTCCATAGGATATTCGTGTCGTTGGTTACCTAAATCCTAGGACCAAACATTTATACCCTTCCTCGTTTCCCCTTTAAGTCCGGAGGAGATCCGAATCGTTGGTTCCTTGTATCCTAGGACCAACTATTTATCCCACTCCTCGTGTCTTGTTTATGTCCGGTGGACATCCGTGTCATTGGTTCAGTGTAACATTGTACCTACCTTTTATCCCTTTCGTAGTGTCTCCTTTAAGTCCGGAGGAGATCCGAGTCGTTTGTTCCTTGTATCCTAGGACCAAACATTTATCCCTTTCCTCGTGTCTCCTTTACGTTCGATGGAGATCCGAATCGTTGGTTCCTTGTATCCTAGGACCAACAATTTGTCCCACTCCTCGTGTCTCCTTTATGTCCGGCGGACGTCAGAGTCGTTAGTTCCATGTATCATTGTACCAACCATTTATCCCTTTCCTCATGTCACCTTTAAGTTCGGAGGAGATCCGAGTCGTTTGTTTCTTGTATCCTAGTACCAACCATTTATCCCTTCTCTCGTGTCTCCTTTACGCTCGGTGG
>JAMKQA010000725.1:0-31151 GCA_024699735.1 Posidonia australis | reverse complement strand
TTAGGCTGGATCTGGTTAGGAAATGTGTTTTGGGAAGAATCCCAAGTTTTGAAATGGAATTGTTTTGGAAAAGAAAAATGAATTCCAAAAAGGGTTTTAAAAGGAATGTTTGTGAAAGAAAGAGTTTGGTTTTGGGATTGAACTCCCAAGTGTCGATTTAATAAAGAAAATGATTTTCAGAAGAGAAAACCAAGTTTTGCGAAATAATAGGAAACAGGTTTCTTTTGGGTTTTGCCAAGCTTTGTTTGTAGCTATGTGTTTTGGGGGCGCGTACTGGGTGACTTAGATGTCACTCACGCGTGCTGTTTGGTTTTCAGGTGCAGACCGCGTGCAGCCAGGTTCAGGTGCAGGAATTGGAGCTTCTAGCCACGCATCGAGATCCTAGAGGTGAGCCTTAGTTACAGTCCTTTTTGTTCTGTAATTTTGTGTAATTATGCTTGTGATACTGTGTTTTGGTAACGTGCCTGGGATCGGGGCGTTACATCTAACGTCCAACATTAGACACGTTCACGGTAATGTCTTACACCTAAATTGTGGATTTCTAGCCATCTTCATGTTTTTTGGTTGTAGTATTGTACTGACCCTCATGGAAGTTTAGAGAGTTTGGCTTAGGCCGTGGAGGTCTGTTGGCGTGCTCTGGTGCCTACTCTCTAATTGCACAAGCCACGTGGACGGAGAGTGGTCACATGGTTAAGTTTCGTGCTCGTGGCTTTCTTCTTCATTGGGCCCCACTCCTCCTTCTCCTTCTTCATACTTCTTCTTCTTCTCCTCTTAAGGGAGTGAAAGAGAGAGGAGACGAAAGAGTGAGAGGGTAGAGAGGATGGAGAGAGAGAGATCAGGCTTGTGCTAGGGAGAGGGAGTTACTATTGTCACTATCGCACCACTGTCATAGCCAGGAGGAAGAGAAGACCCATAGCATTGCCGATAGTGGAAGAGGAGGTTGCGTTCGTTGCCACTACATCACCGTCTCAACGTTGGTCAAGGTACACAACCAAAAGACACTTCCTTTTCTTTGCTCATGAGATTCCTAGGTGCATGATAGTGTTATTGTGGTGTATGGTTGGCCAGAGAATTTATTCAGCATTCATTGTTGTTTTTGGGCCATTAATAGCCATATTTATGATTTAGGGTGAATAGTGCCATTGTGTGGTTTTCTTGTGATTTCTTGAGCCTCAAACAACAATCATTGTGATTCTTGTCCCAAACCGTAGATTGTCTCGAGATCTTCATTTTGGTATGTGGCATGTGTTTTGGGGTGGTGTGTGTGTGGCGTGCCCTTGGTTCCCAAGTTCGAACGAGTTTTGGGTCGCTCTCTTTTAGGTTCTATATTTAGCAAAATTGGCATGCTAATTTTGGTTCCATATGTCGATCTTCCTATCAATTTGCCCTAAGCCCATGGTTCGGTATGCCGATATGACTCTTAGGAAATTGGCCTAGAACCAGTTTTGGTATACCATTTTAGGTTCGATATACCAATTAGATTCTCTAGTGTGAACCAGGGTCTAGGTTCGGTCGACCATTTGAGAAACGGTCTACTGAATCAAACCTGGACCCATTCTTTTTATGTTAATGCATTTCATTTAGATTAAATATAAACAAAAATTCAAGGCATTTCGAAAATTTTACTTTATAGATCTTGTAAATAACAAATTCAATGGTTTTAAAGGAAGAATTACTAGATCTCTAAGTTATAAGCTTCAAAACCAAAATGTAATCAATAGATCTTAATCTATATCTTCTAGATCAAATACACACCAAAAAATTACGTCATTTAAAAATTCCTAATATACAGATCTATTCATATACAAATTCAATGGTTCTTTATGAGTTATAATGAGTCATAATTAACATACCTTAGATTATTAAAATTGACATGTCCAAAATCACTTGAAATTTTATATATGTTTATCCTAGAGTAAAATGCTTAAAATGTTGACATGTCCTTAACGAAACCTTATCCATCTTGTAAATAAATAAATAAATAAATATAAAATATATATATATATATATAGATATCTTATGGGTTTATGTATGTATGCATATCTATATATATATATATATATATATATATATAAATCTTGTGGGTAATAATGGTGACATAATTGATTAGGATAATCATTACAATGATTTTAAGGAATGCCTAAAATGAATCAGCAAGATTCCACTTGTTTCACACTCCAATTTTCCATAATAATTTAAAGTAAATTAAATTACAAGAAATTAAAAGCTAAACAGAAATATCATCAACTAGGAACCTGATTGTGGGCTACGAGACTCCAGACTATATACACTATGCTAAACTCAACTACATGTCTACACCTGCAATCCAAAACCACGAAGAAATCATGAGTAACAAAAGTCACTCAACATGTATCCCACGAAAACGGCGGAAAACAATCTATATTGTAGACACCACGATTTTGCAGTCACTAGGTAGCAGACTCCTTTGGAAAGATGCTCTGGTTGAGGCCACCAAAACCCTAACTCTCAAACCCAAACCCTAAACCATAGCTTAACCTCAAGCCCACACAAACCCATTCAAGCCCATACAAATCTACTCTGACCTAATTTAAGCAAAAACCAATAATTAAGAATCAAAACCAAAAAAAATTCATTTAAAATATTTAAAATTCAAATTAATCGAATAAAAACCCCAATTAAGACTAAAGTTAAATAAAATCAACTTAAAATCCAAATTAATTAAGTAAAAGTCCTAATTAAAATCAAAATCAAATAAAATCCACTTAAAATCCAAATTTAATCAAGAGAAAACCCTAATTAAAATCAAAATCAAATAAAATCGATTCAAACCATTTAAAATCCAAATTATTCAAGTGAAAACCCTAATTAAAATCAAAATCAAGTAAATTACATGTAAACCATTTAAAACCGAAGTTAATTCAGCAAAAACCCTAATTAACACCCTAATCAAATAAAACTCAATAAAATCAATTAAAAATTAAATCTAATTAAAAAGAAACCCTAACCAAACAAAAATCAAGCAAAAACCAGTGAAATCAAAATTCTAATAAAAACCAATTAAACCAAAATTTAGATTAAACCTCAAATTAAATCAAGTAAAAACCTAATTAAATCTAAATTAAAACTCAAACACAAAACTTTAATATGTTTAAATTCAAAAAAACCCTAAAATAATAAAACCCTAAAAACCCTAATTTAAAATCAATTAATTAAATCACAAAAACCCTAAAATAATTAAAATCCTAAAAACCCTAAAAACCCTAATCAATTAATTAAATCCTAAAAAACCCTAAAATAATTAAAATCCGAAAAAACCCTAATTTAAAACCAATTAATTAAACAATAAATCACAAAATAAAAACTTTAATTAAAATCATGAAACCCAAATAAAAACCTAAAAGCAAAATCCTAAAATCCTTTAAAACCTAAAAACTCTGAAAATCAAAAGCCCCAAACCTAGGCCCAAAAACCAATCTAATGCACCCTATTTTCACTTCAATCAATAACTTAGGAAAGTGAAAAATAATTCCGGCCACCACCGGCGACCCTGACATTTCCAACGACATCTCCGACATCAAATCCCATCAGCAACTGTCCAGGCCTAATCTCCCATGATCTCCAACCTTTCCTCCTCCAACACGCGCTCAATCCAACAACATCCAACCCCTAAGGAGGAGAATCGACGACGTGGAGAGGCCTGGCCAGAGTTTAAAAGGTTCGTCGTTGATAATTCCTCCTCCCTTGCTGGATTAGCCTTAAAAAACCCACATCCAGAGCCTACCCAATGGGCCCCAACTTTCTGGACAACCTCCTCTAGCCTCTTGCAACCCAAAATCCCCTTGAACCATCGCCATCAGAGCCGTCAGACCAGAGGAGCACCACCGTCCAGTCGCTCTAGGAGGGACATAGTCATCTCAATTACTCCTTCCCCCCTCTCTTGTAATCTCAAATAACTTCTTGTAGACCAGTAGATTGCCCCCTAGCCTCTAGTTGCCTGTCGCTGGAGATCTCCGCCCTTGTGTGTCGTCGTCTCCGTCTCCAGTGGTGGGTTCACCACCACCAGCGAGGCCCATGGTCTCCTGGGATGGGAAGAGGTCCCTAGGGTCTCTCCTCCCTCTTCCTCCTCCTCCTCCTCCTCCTCCCTGAGTTTCCATTGCTTAGGAGGAGTCCAGTTGGCCTCCAATGGCCGGAGACCTCTCGCTGCTACCATGCAATCGTCGACCGACGCCGTCGAAGCACCGAAGCCCCCGTAGACGCCCCCGCCTCGCATCATCGCATCATGAAGCTCCTCCTCGCCACCAAGAATCCCTCCATGTAGCCACATCACCGTTACAGAGCCCGAAGCACCACCCCAACCTCCGCCATGGCTGTCTTCGGCGTAGGGGATGGGGGGAACACTCTAGACCTCTTAGGTCCTTGCCAATGCCTCTAGGAGTCTCCTCAATCCTCCCTGAAGCTTCTCTAATCCTCACCGCACCGTTCCATCTACCGCGTCGCTGCCAGCTCCCTCGTCGTCATTTTCCTCAATGCCGATCGACTCCTTGCTGGAGTTAAAGATGGGAGGAGAGCCTCAGGCCGCCCCAGCCTTGGCCAACACTCTAGAGAGCTCCGCCGTCATCCTCCTTAGATTCCTATACCATCGTTAGAGCCATCCTGCCGCTGCACCGCCGTTGGGCCGTCGCCAGAAGTCGCACCGAAGTGAGAACGCCAGCGATCCTCTAGTGAACTTCGAAGAGGGCTTATTTAGTCCTAACCGTTAGATATTATTTTTTTTACACTTAGGTCCTCCTTTCAATATTTTTAAGTCTTTTCCTTTATGTTTAAACCACTGTAGTTTAAATAACTTTTTATTTCTTATATTATTCTTGTGAATATTGCATATGACCCCTACATGTCTTATTTTCTTTATAACTAATACATTAATATTAATTTTATCACATTTAGGTCCCTAAGATCATGTTTTCTTTGCACTTAAGTCCTAAACATTTGCATTGAGCCCTAAAACTTTTTAAAATGAGTTTTCCCTGTGAGATTTGCATTCTTAGCCCTGAAAGATTTTAAAATCACACTGACCATCATAAAAGTTGAATTTTTATCACATTTAAGTCCTGAACTTTTGCATGTAAGTCCTTGGATTCATAGCATACTGTCATTAAGTAGAGGAAATTTGCTTCCAGACCCTTAAATTAATTTAAAATGCATCATTTAGGGTTTTAATTGTTTTCACTCATTTTGACCTTTTTCATTTCTTTCATTCATAATTTTGCATTAAAACATAGTTTTCATTTAAAAATCAAGTTTTCATTGTAATCTGATCTTTAATTTCACATTTTAGTCACATTTGCACTTATGTGTGAATTTTGCACATTAGATCCTAAATTCTCAAGAAGTTATCAAGGTGCTATTCTCACACACCAGTGCCACATTTTCATTTAATCCATCATCTGCACACTAGGATAGAAGTCACTGAATACATTTTAATCCAAGTCCCCCCCTTTTGTGAATTTTGCATTTTGTCCTTGTACTTGTTCTTTATCATGTTTACATCATTTTTCTTGTTTTTAAGACCTAGTCCTTTTCATGTTTTCTTGCACACAACTTCTTCTTGACATTTTGCATACATTGGACCATGCATTATCCACATACATGCATTTATCACATCTGGCCATAGGAATGACCAAACTGCCCCCTGTGCCACCAATTCATGCACATGCATGTTAGTTTTGCAGTCAGTCATGCATAATCTTTGTCTAAGTCACTCCTCAGCATCCCTTACACACTTAGGTACTCTTTCATGCACTTCACATAGTTTTTCATCACATTAGCACATCATTCCATCCTTTTCGAGCAAGCCTGCATCCCATGTGGTTTTCTGTGGATTTTTCCTTATTTCGTTTTTGGAACCCTTCACCCGACATTCCATTTGATTTCCTTTACTCCTACAATTTCGATTTTTTGATTTGATTTGGATTTCATTGCCCGAGGGCATACACAAACTGACCTAAAGACCCACATTGGCCCACTTGGGGAATATTTCTTCTTTTTGATTTTTATGACTTTTTCCATGATTCTGATGACTTGAGTTGACCCCACTTTTGACCTTTTTGATATCGATATGGTTTTCATGGACATTCTTTCCAAAAATGCTGTCATTTTATGTGATTTTCTTCATATGTCACCATTTCCTATTTTGTGGGAACTTTTTCGCAATTTCTCCGTCTTGGTTTCCACGATGTTTTCTATGATTTTGATGATTTAGGTCTATCACATTTTTGATTCTCTTGAGGTCAGTGTGATTTTCTGAGCCATTCTCTCCAAAAACTTTATCATTTCATGTGATTTTCTTTATCACGTCGTGTTTCGTGATTTCATCATTTCGTGTGGATTTCTTTATAGTTTTCGCGTACCATCCTGCACATCCATCTAGTCTTGTCTTGGCATTCATACTAGCACGATTAGAGTACAATCTAGGCTTAGCAAGTATTCATTCAGCTTTTAGCAAGTGAATTGGACTAGAAAGATCGAGTTTCTCGGGCATACGGTGGTGCCTAACACCTTCCCAGTGCGTAAGAGGAATTCTTACCCATCCTCTGGTTAGTAGACATCTGACCTTCACATTTTCATCTCATGCATTCAATCTTTTATGGTTTATTTGTGCTTTTCCTTGTCTTTCCCTTAAAAGATTAGGTGGCGATTCCATTTTTTTGGTTTTTATCCTATCTTGTGCCTTTGCCATCCTGACATGGCTTTGGCCTCCTCTCTCTAGTGCGACTCCGAGCCGGATCCCCGAGCGGGCATGGTCACATATACTAATTTTCTTTTAAATTCCTTTCGCAATCATTTCTCTAAAATCTCACAAACCAACCCCACAAGGCTGAAAACCACAGTGAACGTGGCCTACATTAGCCAAAACAGCAAACAGGACTCTACCAGCTTAAAACCACAAGTATAGCCCTCAATGGTCAAAACCACAAATAGTGAGTTGGGAAGCCTGACACTAGACAACCAACTCTGGCCACAAGTAGCCACCGAAGTGCACTGCACTACCACAGTGTGCCACAATGTGTAGGAGCCAACCACCGTCCCGTAATCCTACTACCTGGAGAACCCTCATAGAGCCAACCCCCACCAAGGAAGGCAGTCTTGTCTCTTAAGACGCTACCAACTACGGGACATGTGTCCCACCAGCATTGGCCACCACAGGGTATGCCTCTTCACAGTGTCCTCCACATGGTGTTTAGGAGGGAGTGTCATACCTCCACACCTGACAACACCCGAGCCTTAGTGCTCACAGTGATAGCAAGAGTATTATACTTCCCCGTCATGCCACAAGACACCTCAACCCGTGGACCATAACCCTAACCTTGAGATGACAGTTAGGGTGTTGCCACCCTACACGAGCTCACTAGCCACGTTACCCAACCACTAGCCACAACAACCAGCCCAAAATGTGGACCCCACATGGACCCACACATGGGCCCACAACCATAGTGCCACAATGCACAGTGCCAACGATGCACAGGAACATACAACCAGAGGCCGCCCCACGAGGCTCAAGTCCAAAATCACACAAACGGGCCTCGAAACATTAACACCTGTCCAAGAATAAATTCATTAAAATGTAAATAATTACAAAATGAATTTACGGGTGTTACAATTTGGGTAGTGGGTGATATAAAAACCTAGATGACTTAGAAATGCTAAGACTTCCCCCTTAATCGTTTAGATAGACTTTAGGGTTAATGCTTAACCCTAGGATCAGATGATTGATTTGGCTGTGGTGTGGTGCCTTGAATCAAGTATTCGATGGCATCAATTGGGTGTTTGACATTAAGCTAGCTATGGCTCATGTAAGACACATGTAAGACACATGCTAGTAAGTGTCTTACACATTGACGTCAGAACTTAGAGTTCTAGGCGTGGTTTTGTATAACAAAGACTTAAGCACCCAATCGACCTTTAGGGATGGGAAATAGCTCTATGTCAATATGCATAGCCTAGCATAGAGGTATCTGCAGTCAATCAATATCAAATTGGGAGACAAGGACTTTAAGGCCAGTTTGATCATGATGGCTATGCAAGAGTATGATGTCAAATTGAGAATGGACTGACTGGCATAGCACTTAGCAATGATAGATTGTGCAAAGAAGAAAGTATTTGTAGAATTTCCAAGCTAGGGATGGTGCATGGTGCAAGGGATCAAACAAGGAGAACCAAAGAAAGTAATCTTGGCAATAAAAGTCTACTATCATTTAGCAAATGGCAGTACGGGCTACCTAGCTAGTGTAACAGTGTCCTTCTCACTAATTCTAGGGGTACAAGAAATACCAATTGTTCGATAGTACCTTGACATATTTCCTGAGGAGCTACCTAGTATGCCGTCGTAGAAAGAAGTGGAATTTTTGATTGATCTGATGCTAGGATCGAGTCTTATTTCAAAGACTCCATACAAAATGGCACCTATAGAGTTGAGAGAGCTCTGTAATCAACTACAAGAACTGTTGAACAAAGGGTTTATCCGACTGAGTGTATCACCCTAGGGAGCGTCGATATTGTTCGTCAAGAAGAAGGATGATTTGCTCCAATTATGCATAGACTATCAAATGTTGAATCAGATCACAATAAAGAACAAGTATCCATTGCCCGAGACAGATGATCTATTTGACTAGTTGCAAGGAGCATCGGTCTTCTCAAAAATAGACCTAAGATCAAGGTATCACTAGCTTCGGATCTAGGAATCAGACGTGCATAAGATAGCTTTCCGAACTCCATATGCCCATTATGAGTTTTTGGTCATGCCTTTTGGATTGACAAATGCACCAGCTACCTGGACCAGTTTGTAGTTGTATTCGTGGACGACATGTTGGTATATTCTCTTGATGTAGAGACCAACAAGATGCATCTGAAGACTGTGTTGGAGACATTGAGCCAGCACCAGCTTTATGGAAAGTTCTTAAAATACGAGTTTTAGCTGGAAGAGGGGTCACATTTCTCAGCCACATCATTTTTGGAGAAGGCATTAAAGTGGACCAAGCTAAAGTGGAAGCAGTCAACAACTGGTTTAGACCCAAAAGGATGACAAAAATCAAAAGTTTCTTGGGCCTGGCAGGATACTATAGAAGATTCATCCAGGACTTCTCCAAGATTGTAGCACGTCTAACCAAATTGACTCGGAAGGAAATTTCATTCAGTTGGGACTAGCAGTGCGAAGAAAGTTTCAATGAATTAAAGCCTTGTCTGGTCACATCTCCAAGTTTGACTCTACCCTCTGGAACTGGAGGCTTTGTGGTATATAGTGACGCATGTGGGACTAGGTTGGGGTGTGTTTTGATGCAACAAGGAAAAGTGGTGGCGTATGCTTCATGCCAGTTGAAAGATTACGAGAGAAATTACCCACCCACAACTTCGAGACGGCAGTAGTGGTATTTGCCTTAAAGATCTGGAGACACTATTTGTAAAATGAACAATGTGAGGTATTCACAAATTATTGCAAATTGAAGTATATTTTCACACGAAAAGATCTAAACTTGAGACAAAGAAGATGGGTAGAATACTTCATTGATTATGACTTCAACCTATTCTACCACACAGGAAAGGATAATGTGGTCGCAAACATTTTAAGTAGACACACTCATATTGTGGCCAACCTATGGATCAAAGAATCGCATCTACTGGAAGAGTTAGTTGAGTGCAAACCACGAAGATAGTCTCAAGGACCTACTAGAGCCTGGACAGCAAATGTGTCAGTTCGCTTGCGATTGTTGGAAGCTATTATGTCAACTCAGCAGTTGGATCCATTTGTGCAAGACATCTGGTAGAAGCTGGAAGTGGGGGAGGTGCCTCATTTCTCATGGGTGTGGATGGAGGGCTCAGGTAAAACTTGCGTTTATATGTGCCTCAATTGCAGGAGGTGAAATAGAGACTACTTGATGAAGTCCACCAATCTAGATACACAATCCACCCAGAAAGCACCAAGATGTATAAGGATTTGAAAAGAAATTTTTGATGGCCTAAGATGAAAAGAGAGATTACTGAGCACGTGGTAAAGTGTGCGACCTACCAAATGGTGAAGATTGAGTACCAAAAGCCTAGAGCGACTCTCCAAACTTTGGATATTCCAGTCTGGAAATGGGAGCATGTGTTGATGGATTTCATGACGGGATTATCCAAGACTAGGAGGAAGAAAGATACAGTATGGGTAATCATTAACCGGCTTACCAAATCAGTACACGTTTTGCCTATGAGGGTGAATCTTCCCCTATCTTAGTTGACAGAGTTGTATGTGTTAAAAATATTTTGGTAGCATGGAGTTCCAGTGTCTGCCAAAGACACCAGATTCACATTGGGGTTCTAGGGAGCATTGTAGGGGGCGTTTGGCACTGTATTAAACTTCAACACTGCTTTCCACCCTTAGGCAGATGGTCAAACCAAAAGAACAATTTAGACACTGAAAGATATGCTGAGGGAATGTGCTCTAGACTTTGGAAGTAGCAAAGAAGAGCATCTACTATTGATTGAGTTTGCCTACAACAATAACTATCACTCTAGTACTGGGAAGGCTCTGTATGAGGCTCTGTATGGAAGACCATGCAAAACACCCACCTGTCGGAGCGAAGTAGGCGAACACCAACTATTGAGGCCAATGATTGTGCAGTAGTATGAAGACAAAGTAAACTTAATCTAGAAGAAATTATTAGCTACACAAAGCTAGTAAAAGAGCTATGCAAATCGGAGGTGAAGATCCTTGGAATTCAAAGTAGGAAACTTTGTTTTCCTAAATGTTTCACCAACCAAAGGGGTGGCAAGATTTAGAAAGCAAGGGAAACTGAGTTCTCGCTATATCAGACCCTATCTAATCGCCAGAAGAGTTGGTGAGGTGACATACAAGTTGGACCTGTCTCCAAAGCTTTGAAGTGTGCATAGTGTATTCCACGTGTCGATGCTAAGGAATTGTTTGATAGACATGTCCCAAGTAATACCAGTACAACAAGAGGAGCTACAGGAGTTCTTGTTTATGGTAGAGGATGCCATTCAAATGCTGAATCAAAAGCAACACATCCTCAGGAACATAGTCATTCCCTTGGTATTGGTTCTATGGCAGCATCATGGCACTGAAGAGGCTACTTGGGAGCGTGAGGAGGATATACAGTCTCAATACCTCCCATTGTTCTATTAAAGGTAAATTTTGAGGATGAAATTCCTTTTAAGGGGATAGGATGTAATATCTATGCCAAGAATAGGACAGCTGTGGATTAAGCCTACATGCCAGTATTGCAGACTAGGGTCGCATACTATTATCGCATTTTAGTTAGATCAGAAATCCATAATAAATGTAAATCATATATTTGTAATCTGGATAATCTAACTATATGATGATGTATTATGATAGATTTATGTGATATTCCCTCTACTACATTTGTGTTTTATCTCTTGTTCCCTGAATTGTGTAGCATTTTAGAATTTTGTAACCCATATACGTAAATGAGGATAATATGAGAAAATGCCAAATAGTAGAGCACAGTGAATTGCCACCTTCCTTTATGCTATCCATGCCCTGCAAGAGCAGCACCGCCCCTTACTGCACCATGCCTTGCACTACTATCAAGTCGAGATTTTTGATAGCTACTAGTGGAGCACATACGTAAATGAGGACAAAATGAGAAAATGCCAAATAGTGGAGCACAGTGAATTGCAACCTTCCTTTATGCTATCCATTCCCTGCAAGAGCAGGACCGCCCCTTACTACACCATGTATTGCACTACTGTCAAGCTGAGAATTTTGATAGCTACTGGTGGCTAAAGGTAAAGAAAAATGGTGGAAAGAAAAGAGAAGAAGAGGGACTGGCGTCGAGTAGTGAAGCAAAGAGAGAGGGAGAGTACTAGAGAAGAGAAGGAACCTGAGAGAGGCTTGAGGGTGTGTAAGGTAGAGAGAGTATGTATCGGATTGCTGGAGAAGAGAAGGGAGTTCATCAGTAAGTACTATAAGACTCTTTCTCCTTTGACTTTCAATTCAATGGTGATAAGCATGTAATTGGACCGTCTTGTTGTGTGAGTTGAGGTTTCAATGGTCGGAAGAGGAGTGTATCGCTGAGGAGAGAGAGATCATCGGAATCACATTTGGGTACGTGTTCCATGTTGATTCCTTCTCTATTTTAGCTTAAATCTATGATACAAGAGTTGATTTAGTTTAAATCCATGATGAATGAATAGATTAAACTAGAACGGATGATTTACAATGATCCTATGAATTTATATTTATAGACACCCTGTTTCCACGGTATTTTGTCAATAAGTTCCTTTGAAAAGGTGTACTTCGATCAAGACAGACTCATCCTTCCCAAACCAACCCAAGACTCAGCACCTATCCTAAACCATAGTAAACTAGTAGTCCTAAGAACCCAAGTCCATTTTGTGCAAGGAAGCGGGCCAAGGATCAAGTAAGCTAGCCCAATAATAGTTCAAACGTCATTCAGTGACGAGGTCAAAAGGTGTCATTATGTGGCGTACTTATTCAGTAGATATTGGCAGCAACTATTCCTGGAGAGAAACAGCTAGCGTGGAAATACGGCGTAGAGCCCTATGTTAGATTAAATTAGACAACAGAGTTCGTGGCCATTCCAGACGATGAATCACTCAATTCCCTGCCTTACTTGGCTTACGACAGTCCAGGCTCGCCCCTTGTCATCACAAAACCTTCACACTATCATCCTCTACCTAATTTCCCTGCCACCCATCTAATCTGACCGTAACAGTGCATGGTCAAGCTCAGAGTTGTTGACCTCTGCATGCGCCTACTGCAATCGCTCCTCCCCGCACGTGGCTGACAAGACGATACCATGTGGACATACTTTCAGTGCACCTGAGTAGCACGATCTCTAGTAGACACTTCTACCATTCCCTGCCACCTGCAAACCACACCTGCCACGCCACCTCGACCAGTCGACGCAACTAGGCAAACAAAATGGAGGAATGGTGCAAAGCTGAAGGGGGAGTCCACACTTGTGCCAAGCCTTTGTACCTAGAGCCTCCCTCTCACCTTGCACTACCTGTCTACCTCCTTGGGCAAGCCATTGCATTCCACCACCAACCGACACAGCCACCGCATTCCCACAACACCAACAATCTCACCACTCGAGTCCAACCCAAACTACTACATAGCCTTTGGTCACCTAAACAGCCCCTGCATTGCCCCATGAACACCACTAGAAACCTAGTCAGACCTCCTACACCCATCCTCGTCACTGTCGTGCGCCATCAGCAAGGAGGACACCATCGTGAGCTATCACCAAGAGGACAACCATCATACACACATAGGTGAGAATGCTCTCAACCTGTGCCCCCTTGTGTTTCCTTTCTGTTTTTACTATTGCATTGGTTGTTCCTAGCATGTTTCCCACGTGTTGTTTCCCCTGCATTTTCAATGCCATCCGTTCCTTGCATTCTAGCTCCAGTGATGGGTTCTCCACTGCCCACGTCAGCCTGACAGCCTGTGGGCATGACAGACCCCATTCTCGTGCACCTCGTCCTTCCTTTATCTTCTTAATGTTGTCCTGGATGTTTGCCGATGCTCCCTCGCCATCCCCATGGCCAGGTGAGCCTGTGAACCCCAGCATGGCTCGGTGGAGGTTGGGAAGAGCTTACATAACATGCATACCCTGTTGCATTGCACCCACGCATCCCCCTTGGCCTCTTCCACCTTCTCGTAGCACCAAAGCACTATACCGAGGCCCACCGTCTACAACCCGCCGTTGCAGACGCTGGTCAAACCCAACAGTTGGTGAGGTAGATGGGTGGAGTGATTTAGAGCCCCTTGCTAGTGATTCTCAGCACCATTGGCTCCCCCTTGGTCACTTCCATCTTCTAGAACCACCAAAATGCCCAGTCGACGCCTGTAGCCTGAGTTCACTACCGCCACCACCTTCGAAACCCATCAACGGCAAAGGGGATGGGTGGAATCAACCAGACATCCTCGTCTGCATCTAGGCATCTAGGAAAGTTTCTCGTATCCCCCTCTTGCTCTCCATGCACCACATTCATGTTTTGCATCACTGCATCTCGCTTGGAATAGTGGTGAAGCTCGCTATCTCGTTTGTAAATCCTCAAGTGAACCTTCATAGCGAGTCAAAGCTACGGATCTTGTCAGTGTTCCGTATCAACGTTCTAGCAAAACGGACCAAGTCAGTGGTTCCAGCCAGCAGACTTTTCCAACAGATTCAACTGGCATGGCCCACTAGGACCAGACCATTTTAGACCGTTCTATGGTGTTTTCTTTGGCCTCTTTAGGCATGTTCCTTGCTTGATTTCCTTGCATTCTTGCACATTGACCTTAAGCATGGCTTGATTTCTCTCGCACCATGATTCTCCTCATGTTTTCTTACAAGTAGGCAATAGGCATTACATTTATACCACCCACATCACTTAGTTTTTTCGTGCAATTTGGCATATAGCATCCTTCCACCATTAGGCAATATGCATTAGGTGATAAGTAAGCATGCGTTTAGTACAGGCCGCGTTCACAAACAAGTTTAACCAAGAAAGACCAACTCGTCGGGTCTATGGGGTGTCTAATTCCTTTCCCTCACAAACAAGTTTTCCGACGTCATGTTTTTAAGATTTTGATTTTAGTATAAAAACTAGACTTACAGGTAAGTGTCGCCTGTGAGTACCGTAGGCTAGTCTCGTGGAAATTGGTGGATAGTTTCCATGTTTTGAGAATCTAGAATTTTAGTGGATAGTTTAGTTGGTGGAAATTGTGGATTTGGATTCTAGAAACACTTTCTGTAATGAATAAATGTTTAAAAATGATTTTGAAAAGAAAGTGCATGTGTCTTGGAAATGCTTTGTGGTTTTTTGAGCTTGGGTCAAAGGATGAAGTCTCATGATCGTGTGGTGGTACTGTTGGACTCAGGTGAAAGAAACCAGATTAGCCACTGTACTAGTGTCGACTGAGTCTAGGGGTGGAGTCGCTGGATGCTAAGGCACCAAGGGGCGTTAGAAGGACGCACCTCGTGAGTGTTGAGATATATAAATGATATAGTGATGCTTGTTGGCAGGGGCGGTTGGACTGCTACATGAGATGGTCCACCATGGCAGTGAGCTGAGAGAAGTAGGAGTCTTCAACAACTACTTGTGGTTAGGTCAGTCACCTGTGGTTAAGGTGATACGACATGTTTTTGCTCATGTGTCTAAGGTTTTTTGATACTGTAGACATTGTGATTTTGAGACTACTTGTCAGCGAACTCTTTCAGAAGGACTTACTCTGGATGTGACAGATTTAATCACATTTCCCTGACACCAGAACCTATATAGCATTCTAGACCAACCCAATGCCATAGGCCAACTTCCAAACACAAGTCCAAAAGCCCATTGATGGTCCAATTAATCAAACACAAGCCTTGACCTATAATAGGCGTACATTTTGAGTGCATCTTTGAGGCGCACAAAGGTGGCACACCTGTCTTGCGTCAGTGCAACTCAGAGCACTGTCTGTTGGTCTACCCAACTTCCCCGTGTTGTATTAGCCACCAGCCATGTGCGAACCATCGTGCCCTCGTTCGAAGACTTTATTCCCAAACCAATCCCACGAAAGACCTTTGGATTCCAAAGCTCTTGTGTTCCCTGGCTCTTCGTTTCTAGACCTTTTAAATACCCATTCCAGCACCTCCCGAGGTTTCTCTTCTAGATCCTGGCATCTCAGGTATTCAAGCAACCCTAAGCTTTAACATTACATGGCAACCTTGCATCTTTCCTGAACATCCCACATCCCTGCACCTCACTTGAAAGCTTCACTTCACCTCACCTAAAAGTAACTAGGGAGAGAGAGAGTTAGTCTTGTTCACATCATCCAAGCCTTCACCCAGCTTGTGAGTGAGCCAATGAAGCTAAGCATACCTACGGTTCTCAACCTCACTAGCATCCAGCCACATTCAGAGCATGCAGAGGAGAAGCACCACAAGTTCTCACCGCTGGGAAGCACAACAAGCCTCCACACAAGTAATCCTTTATCCATCCTTCGTATTTCATCTTTCTCCTATGTGAATTAGCATTATTTCTCACAATTTCAATTGGAATTAGTTGGATATTCTCTGGTTTGCAATCATAGTAACACAGCCTTTTAGTTTTCCATTGATGGGTTCACCAATCGTGTGAGGCCAGTGGTCGACGAGCATGGGCCGTGACCCATCACCACGCATCATGGCATCCTTCTCTTTCCCTTCATCCACCAAGGTGTGCCTGACAAGCCTTTCTTGCTCATGACCTCATATATGGCTAGAAGAAGCAAGGCACTCTGACAAGACCCAACATGGATGGGGAAAAGGAGCAATTGCATTCATTGCACTTCTATGCACTGATATGCATGGCATTTCCGTGATCTCCTCGGCCCTCCATCGATGTTGTAGAAGGCTCATGGGGCTCACAGCCAGATTCCATGGCTATGGGGATCAGTGAAACCAATCACCAGTAATAGAGGTGGGGAAGATGAAAGAGAGACACCTAGACCTATTTCTATGTGTGACCGTGCCCCCGCTCGAGGAGGTAAGGAGGCCACAACCATGCCGAGATGGCAAGGGCGCGAGATGAGATGAGAGGGAGAGAAATGGAGTCGCCACTTGGTCTTTTAAGGGAAAGACGAGGAAAACCACAAACAATTCACTAAAAGTGAATGAAAGAGACGTAAACGTGAAGGTCAGATGTCTACCAACCAGATGATGGGTAAGGATTCCTATTACGCACGGGGAAGGTGTTAGGCACCCCCGTACGCCCAAGAAACTCGGTCATTTTAGTCTAATTTGCTTGTTAGAGGCTGAATGAGTGTTTGTTATGCCTAGATTGTGTTCTAATCATGCTGATGTGAGTGCCAAGACAATACTGGATTGATGTGAAAGACGATGCACAAAACGTGAGGAGAAATCCACATGAATTGACAAAATTGCAGAAAATCACATGAAATGACGATGTTTTTGTAAAGAACACCTTCGAAAACCATGTTGATGTCAAAAGGATAAAAAGTCGAGTCAACCCGTGTTCTCGGAATCATGGAAAAAGTCGTGAAAATCAAAAAGAGAAAAAATAACCCATGATGGGGTTAAATGTCAGCCCTCAGACCAGTTACTGTACGTCCTCGGGCGATGAAGAAAATCGTGAAAATCGAGAAATTCTCGGAAAGCATTTCGCAAATCAGCGGAAATTAGGATAAATCCGAGAAAATCAAAAGGGGAAAATAATCCTCTTTCTAGGACCATGTTGGCTTTGACAAGTCTTTTACTGTACGCCTTCGGGTGATAGAAAACCAAAACAAGTCAAAACCATGGAAAATCGAGGAAAATCCGGAAAATGGGGAGTAAACCAAGCAGGAATCAAGCTAGGAAAATAAACTCAAAGTCGAGAAGAAAAGACGAGAAAATCTGTGCAAAAAGATATGAAAAGCCATGCAAAATGCATGTGTGAATGCAAATGTGAGAAGTCTAAGGGGTTTTGTGCATAAAAGCCGAAATTCTGAGGAAAATTGAAGTTCTAAAGCCCAAGTCGTCAAAAATACATAAGAAAACACATTCTATGCAAGAATGAAGAATTCTAAGGTCAAATGTGCATCCCTAATTAAAATGAAGTTCTCTAGAGGTCAAGAATGCAAATCTACCACTAAAACATGCATTTAAATCAATTCTGTATAAAATCAGGGTAAAAATGCAAGAAAAATGATTCAGAAAAGATCCAGGAAGTTTCAGGGGCAAAATGGTCATTTTACCCCTGAAAACAGGCAATCAGAGTAAAATCAATGAAGTACAGGGGCTAAACTGCAAATTGCCCTGTAGAATAAAGCATTCAGAAGAATTTCAATAAAGATAGAGGGTTAAAGTGCAATTTACCTTTAGAAAACATGCTTCAGAAAAGTTTTAAAAACAAGTTCAGGGGTTTAAATGCTATTAAACCATAAAAATGAACATTCTAGAAAGTTTCTGCAAAGTCTAAGGGTTTAAATGCAAATAAACCAAAGAAATGAACATTATGGAAAGTTTCTACAAAGTCCAGGGGTTTAAATGCAAATTAACCAATAAAATCATGCATTCTGGAACATTTAAAAGAATACAAGGGCTTCAATGCAATTTCTACACAAAAAAGTGAACTTGAGAAAGAATTTGAGAAAGCTCAGGGGCCTCTATGTAATTTGTCTAAAGCAAAAAGCATTTTAAAAGAACTGGAGGGCTTTTATTAAAGTTTTAAACTTAGAAAACATTATTTTAAATGTTCAGGGTTTAGATTGCAAATGTCATAGAAAAAACATGTTTTGAAAACAATCAGGGGCTAAATGTAACTTTTCAGGACTTAAATGTGACAAAAACATGCATTAATATGATAGGAATTAAAAGATGAAATCTTCAAGGGGCCAAATGCAAAATTCACAAGCAAAATAAAGAAATAAAAATTATTTTAAAACTTAAGGGACTGAAATGAAAATGTTTGGACCCAAATGTAATAAAAAAGGACTGAAATGTAACATTTTAGGACCTAAATGTAAAAATCAAAAAGTTAACTGAATGGGCCATAAAAGGCCCATTCGAAGATCACCGGAGGTCGTCGGTGCTTTGCCGTCGACGATCCTCTCCTGCGACCTCCTAGGGGCTCTCCAGAGAGCGACGGCTACGGAGGCCCGGGGAAGCATCGAGGAGGCGCGATAGACCTCCTCGAGCGGTGGGATGCGACTAAGGAGGCCTTAGGCCTTCCCCCAATCTCGAGCTCTACGGCGGTGGTTGGGATGCCGCAGGGGCTCTGGGCGACGTCTAAGAGGCGCGAGAAGCTTTGGTGCCCTGCGGGAAGTCCTCCGGTGGCCTTGTCTTGGAGCGGGGTGAGTTGGAGCGGTGATGGGCGTCGTGACGGCGAGTGGTGGCGACTGCGGGCAGCGGCCACGGTGCGGCTGCTCTGGTGTCGGGTGCGGGTGTCCCCTGTGGCAGAGGCGTAGAGGAGGAGAAGAGGAAGGAGGAGAGGAGGAGTGGAAGGAAGGAGAGGAGGAGAGGCTCTCGAGGGGCCTCGCCAGAGGTCGAGCGGCCAAGGACTCCAGTGGTGGGTTGAACCCACCACCGGAGGAGGGTTGCCGGCGGCAAAGAAGAGGGGAAGCCCCCCCCCTGTCGCCATAGACAAAGTGTGGGCCTGTGTGGACCTAATGAGCTTGTGTGGGCCTAAGTGTGTCTGCCTGGGCCTAATGGGCTTGTGTGGGCCTAAGTGGGCTTAGGGTTCTGATGGAGTTAGGGTTTAGGAGTGGTGGTTGCAACCAGAACATCTTCCAGTGGAGTCTGCCGCCAAGTGACTGCAAAATCGGGGTGTCTACAGATGCCTCTTCCTGAGCGAGGTCGAGGGATGGATGGAACCGAGACCGATGCTCAGGGTTGACAAGACACCCCGCTTGAGTCTGTGGGAGAGTAGTATTTACTGTAAGGTCGTGAACCACTTATTCGACAGATACACCGAAAGTCATGATTTGGGGCCATGCATGATGCTGATGCAAAGGGTTGACCCTGATGTCAGGATGATGCATGAAGGTGATGCTGATGCAAAGGATGATGCTGGTGACGAGCAGGTAACCTGCCAGCTCACGTAGGGGAGTGCGAGGCATTTCCACACTCGTACCAAGGGATGCCAAGACTACTGGACTCATCGCATGACAGAGGAACCTGGCAAATGGCAAACTTTTTGGCCTGAAAGGATGCACGGCAAGACATCAGATCCCTCGACTGAAGAAAGACTGATGACGGATGTCAAACATATAGTTTGGGGGGTATCAGCCCGCTCTTGACAAGATGACGGTTTTCAACCGGATAGTTCGGGGTATCAGCCCGCTCCAGACAAGATGACGGTTGTCAACCGGATAGTTCGGGGTATCAGTCCGAGAGAAGGGGCATGAGATAAGACTATCAAACCTACAAGCTACAGGAAAGGGTATGGTAAGTTGATGGACCTACCGGTCGGATAGTTCGGGTTATCAGCTTGAGGGTGAATTGACGGACTCAGTGCCGGATAGTTAGGGCTATCAGCCCAGAGATGAGTTGACGGAATCAACACCAGATAGTTAAGGCTATCAACTTGAGATGAGTTGACGGACTCAGCACCGGATAGTTAGGGCTATCAGCTCAATGATAAGGGGTTGGTTCTCGGGCACAAGAAAACAACTCGGACCTCCTCTGGACCTAAAGGAGTTACGAGGAAAGGCTGTTCCTAGAGGATCAGGAATCAGCAACTTGGATCTCCTCCGGACTTAAAGGAGTCGCGAGAAAGGGACAAAACTCGAATCTCCTCCAAACTTAAAGGAGAAATGAGAAAAAGGAATAAAGAGTTGTTCTTGGAGGCTAGGAATCAGCGACGCAGAACTCCTCCAGACTAAAAGGAGTCATGAAAAAGGGACAAAACTCGAATCTCCTCTGGACTTAAAGGAGACACGAGAAAAGGAAATAAAGAACTGTTCCTAGAGGCCAGGAATCAGCGACTCAGGACTCCTCCGGACTTGAAGGAGTCACGAGAAAGGGACAAAACTCGAATCTCCTTTGGACTTAAAGGAGTCACGAGAAAAGGGAATAAGTAACTATTCCTGGAGGCTAGAAATCAGCGACTCGAGACTCCTTCGGACTTAAAAGAGTCGTGAGAAAGGGACAAAACTCGAATCTCTGTCGGACTTAAAGGAGACACAAGAAAATGGAATAAAAATTTGTTCTTAGAGGCTAGGAATCAGCGACTCGGGACTCTCCTGGACTTAAAGGAGCCGCGAGAAAGGGACAAAACTCAAATCTCCTCCGGACTTAAAGGAGACACGAGAAAGGGACAAAACTCGAATCTCCTCCGGACTTAAAGGAGACACGAGAAAAAAGAATAAAAAGCTATTCTTGGAGGCCAGGAATCAGCGACTCGGGACTCCTCCGGACTTAAAGGAGTCGTAAGAAAGGGACAAAACTCGAATCTCCTCGGGACATAAAGGATACACGAGAAAAAGGAATAAAAAGTTGTTCCTAAAGGCTAGGAAGCAGCGACTCGGGACTCCTCTGGACTTAAAGGAGTCGCGAGAAAGGGACAAAACTCGAATCTCCTCCGGACATAAAGGAGACACGAGAAAAAGGAAATAAAGAGCTATTCCTGGAGGCCAGGAATCAGCGACTCAGGACTCTTCCAGACTTAAAGGAGTCGCGAGAAAGGGACAGAACTCGAATCTCCTCCGGACCTAAAGGAGACATGAGAAAAGGAATAAATAGTTGTTCTTGGAGGCTAGGAGTCAAAGACTCGGGACTCTTCCGGACTTAAAGGAGTCGCGAGAAAGGGACAAAACTCGAATCTCCTCTGGACTTAAAGGAGACACGAGAAAAAGGAAATAAAGAGCTATTCCTGGAGGCTAGGAATCAGCGACTCAGGACTCCTTCGGACTTAAAGAAGTCGTGAGAAAAGGAAAAAAGAGCTGTTCTTGGAGGCCAAGAATCAGCGACTCGGGACTCTTCCGGACTTAAAGGGGTCGCGAGAAAGGGACAAAACTCGAATCTCCTCCGGCCTTAAAGGAGATTCAAGAAGAGGAATAAAAAACTATTCCTGAAGGCCAGGAATCAGCGACTCGGGACTCTTCCAGACATAAAGGAGTCGCGAGAAAGAGAAAAAACTCGAATCTCCTCTGGACCTAAAAGAGACACGAGAAAAGGGATAAAGAGCTATTCCTAGAGGCCAGGAATCAGCAACTTAAGACTCTTCCGGACTTAAAGGAGTCACAAGAAAGGGACAAAACTCGAATCTCCTCCGGACTTAAAGGCGACACAAGAAGATGGAATAAAAAGCTGTTCCTGGAGGCCAGGAATCAACGACTCGGGACTCCTCCGGACTTAAAGGAGTCACGAGAAAGGGACAAAAGTCGAATCTCCTTCGGACTTAAAGGAGACACGAGAAAGGGACAAAACTCGAATCTCCTCTGGACTTAAAGGAGACACGAGAAAAAGGAATAAAATGCTGTTCCTGGAGGCCAGGAATCAGCCACTTGGGACTCCTCCGGACTTAAAGGAGTCGCGGGAAATGGACAAAACTCGAATCTCCTCCGGACATAAAGGAGACACGAGAAAAATGAAATAAAGAGCTATTCTTAGAGGCCAGGAATTAACGACTCAAGACTCCTCCGGACTTAAAGGAGCTGCAAGAGAGGGACAAAACTCGAACCTCCTCCAGACTTAAAGGAGACACGAAAAATAGGAATAAAAAGTTGTTCCTGGAGGCCAGGAATCGGTGAATCGGGACTCCTCCGGACTTAGAGGAGTCATGAGAAAGCAACAATACTCGAATCTCCTCTGGACTTAAAGGAGACACGAAAAATAGGAATGAAAAGTTGTTCCTGGAGGCCAGGAATCAGTGAATCGGGACTCCTCTGGACTTAAAGGAGTTACGAGAAAGAGACAAAACTCGAATCTCCTCCGGACTTAAAGGAGACACAAGAAAGGGACAAAACTCGAATCTCCTCCAGACTTAAAGGAGACACGAGAGAAAGGAATAAAAAGCTGTTCCTCGAGGCTAGGAATCAACAACTCGGGACTCTTCCAGACTTAAAGGAGTCGCGAGAAAGAGAAAAAACTCGAATCTCCTCCGGACCTAAAGGAGACACGAGAAAAGGGATAAAGAGCTATTCCTAGAGGCTAGGAATCAACGACTCAGGACTCTTCCAGACTTAAAGGAGTCGTGAGAAAGGGACAAAACTCGAATCTCCTCCAGAATTAAAGGAGACACGAGAAGATGGAATAAAAAGCTGTTTTTGGAGGCCAGGAATCAACGACTCGGGACTCCTCCAGACTTAAAGGAGTCGCAAGAAAGGGACAAAGCTTGAATCTCCTTTGGACTTCAAGGAGACACGAGAAAGGGACAAAACTCAAATCTCCTACGGACTTAATGGAGACACGAGAAAAAGGAATAAAAAGTTGTTCCTGGAGTTCAGGAATCAGCGACTTAGGACTCCTCTAGACTTAAAGGAGTCGCAAGAAAGGGACAAAACTCGAATCTCCTCCAGACTTAAAGGAGACACGAGAAAAATGAAATAAAGAGCTATTCTTGGAGGCCAGGAATTAACGACTCAAGACTCCTCTGGACTTAAAGGAGTCACATGAAAGGGACAAAACTCGAATCTCTTCTAGACCTGAAGGAGACACGAGAAAAGGAATAAAGAGCTTTTCCTAGAGGCCAGGAATCAGCGACTCAGGACTTTTCTGGACTTAAAGGAGTCGCAAGGAAGGGACAAAACTCTAATCTCCCCTGGACTTAAAGGAGGCATGAAAAAAAGGAATAAAAAGCTGTTCCTAGAGGCCAGGAATCAGCGACTCGGGACTCCTCTGGACTTAAAGTAGTCGCGAGAAAGAGACAAAACTCGAATCTCCTTCGGACTTAAAGGAGACACGAGAAAGGGACAAAACTCGAATCTCCTCTGGACTTAAAGGATACACGAGAAAAAGGAATAAAAAGTTGTTCCTAGAGGCCAGGAATCAGTGACTCGGGACTCCTCTAGACTTAAAGGAGTCGCGAGAAAGGGACAAAACTCGAATCTCCTTCGAACTTAAAGGAGACACGAGAAAAAGGTAATAAAGAGCTATTCTTGGAGCCAGGAATCAACGACTCAGGACTCTTCCAGACTTAAAGGAGTCGCGAGAAAGCGACAGAACTCGAATCTCCTCCAGACCTAAAGGAGACATGAGAAAAGGAATAAAAAGCTATTCTTAGAGGCCAGGAATCAGCGACTCGGGACTCCTCTAGGCTTAAAGGAGTTGCGAGAAAGGGACAAAATTCGAATCTCCTCCAAACTTAAAGGATATTCAAGAAGTGGAATAAAGGCTATGTACAACTTGCTTGCTATCTGGGAAATTTGTTTTTGTTTGTAGCTCGCTCGTTTCGTTGTGTGACTTCTCTGTCTATCCACTTGATGACTGATCTGGATGAACTGTTGCTTGGATTCTGCAATGATGCAAGGAGCTTCGCGAAAAAAGTTTCACGAGGGCATTGTTGCCTCCTCGAAGAAGACGGTCTTGTTGGATATTTCTGACATCTCTCTTGGTTCACTGTTGTGTCACTGGCTGACTTCTTGGTAGTCTGACTTTGGCATTGGACAATTGACTATGCTCTCTTTTGATGATTAAGGGAGTACGGATATTCTGACTTTGCTCTGATGTCAGAGGCTCAGTGCTATTGTTGTCCTCATTTCCGCACTCGAGCTATGGGGCAGACAACTTGTTCTGAATGAAGATACTGTCCCAAGAAGAGTCAACCAACAGGACAGCTGACATGCCCCTGGTTGACGAGGAAGGCTATCACCACAAAGACAGCTGACATGCCCTTGGTGTACGGTATCCTATGCTAGGTCTTAGGTTGAAGAGCAGCTGACATGCCCCTGGTTTAGGACCTAGCGGGACTTTACAAAGTGGATAAGTGATAATGCATGCAAGCGTGGTGGTGTTATGTTGTGTCATCCCTCAGAATGAATGTGGAACGCTAATCATGCTGCTATGAGAAGAGAAGAAGACTTCGATTCACAGAAGACTACCTAGACTTCTAGGCTGTTGGTGGCTCTCTTGGGGTGGATTATTCAGTAGGTTAAACTCTGTGCCAAACTCCTAGGGACTTAGACCTACTTTTTTGGTTTTTAACTTATTCCTTTTCTCCCTCTTAGGCTTGTAGGCTCGCTCTAACCCTAGCTTGGGGGTAATTGACATCCGGATTTGGAGGGGGCTGCTGGGATTTTATGTAAAGGGTGGCTAGTCCCTTAGGCTGCTTGGATTTCATACAAGGGGTGGCTAGTCCCTTGGTCTGCTAGGTTCTTTGGGATGCTTGCTTCGGCTCCTCCCCAAGGTAAGTGGTAGGGATAGAGTTGGTCTACTTGCCTCTTTCTGCTAAGGCTAGCTTCTGACTTCGCCTTTTGTCTTCTTATTTCTTTTATGTCCTTGTGGATATTTTTATTTTGGCTCACACTCATGCTCGCTCCTAACATTTTATCTCCCTCTAGTGGTGTAAGTCCCCGTGGGAGTTTGGACACTTCGCCTAACCATGTTTGGATGGTGGCTCCTTCACTCGCTAGAATGTCTAGGTAGTGACAACTGAAGAGGTGTAGACCCTTCTCAAGCGGGCTAGCTATTCTGATTCTCGTCATCGGGATGAGATGTTAATGCTTTATGCACAGCTGGATGTAATTATGGATGCATAAGTTACTGAGTGCGCATAAAAAGACGAATGTTATGGATTAGATGCACTTAAATCATTGATTATTTTGAAATATACATGCATGATGGAGTAGTGGATGATGCGCGATGCACAAAAGGATACATTGCAAGGCAAGGATATACGCCATCTGAATTTTTTGATTTTTTTCGGTTTTCTGGATTTTTTGATTTTTTTTGGGTATTCAAAGGGTGTGACTAATTGACGGCTGTCCTACTTCTAACTGATGGGAGTGATGCCGCCTGGCTCAGGGTCTTTTTTTTTTTACCCTCACCTTACTTAAGGTGAGGCTTCTTCTGCAAATACCATCTTGACCCACCTCCCGGCTCCAAAGAGATTAACTCTATTGGTCAAGTGGGTTTTGGCTGTGAGTCAGACAGGACCATGATGAGTGAGTGGTCCGACTGCTGGTGGGGAACTACTGGCTCTGATCCTGAGACCCTTGACTCTCTTTTCTTCAGCCTCTGATGTTCTGTTGCATCCTCTGCCAGCACTAACAACTGCTCTTGAAACAGAAGTTCCAGGTCGCTGACTTGTTTGCTTGCTTGCACTTCTCTACTGACTGTCTCATCCTCTCCCAGGATGCCATCCGAATCTCTGTCAGTACCCTACTCCGCCACTGCCTCCTCTAGACTACGAGTCTCTTCTGATTGAATCTGAGACTACTGTGAACGGTGCCCTAGACTGACCAACTGCACTGATGGGTGTATCGAGGTCTTTGCTTGCAGGACTACCACTACGGGATTCGCTGTTAGGGCGGTGGAAGATGTCGTCAAAATACTTACCCTTGGCTGAGGCTGTGAATGTACCCTCTGGAGTCGGCTCCTCTCTGCGGTGGCTTGGCTCTGATTGGGATCTGATATCTTTGCACTCACAAAATTGGTGTGGTTTGAGGGAATCACAATTTTTTGTACATCCAGGTGTGTGAATGTCCATCTTGGTGTGGCTGCCACTCATATCCGAGGCCTTCGAACTCTCGCCTCTCTTCTGCCTAGATGGGCTTGGAGATTCCTTGGCCGTGTCGCCCAAGCGGTGTCCCCGTCGTGTATCCCCATTTGCGACAAACGTTTTTGATCATCCGAAGGGGGTTGCTACGAACGGTCAAGTGACTGACACGCTCGAGAGCCGGAATGTAGTTGACAGGCTCGAAACGGTTGACCCGGAACATGACATTGGACGGTTTAGGATCAAAGTGGAGGGTCTGGAGGGAGACAACGGAGCCCGACTCGACCTTTTCCTTGTCAAGATCTTCCGCCAAGACGACAACTACGTCATTGCCCCAGCAGAACTTGACCATGCGGTGGAGGGTCAAGGGGATCACCTGATGTTTGTGAAACCAAGGGCGCCCAAGCAGAAGATTGAAAGAGGGCTCCAGATCCGCAATGTAAAATTCGACATCGAAGACTACATGCCCTATGGTGAGAGGAATAACTAGCATCCCCAACGCATCGTGATGCGTGTTATCAAAAGTTGTCATTCCCTTCGTAGTTGGTGTGATATCCTCGACTTTGAATCCGATTTTATTTGCTGTGTGCAAAGGGTAGATGTTAAGGCCTGTGCCATTATCAACCAATGTGAGGGAATTCAAAAGTTCTGATATTGCACCGTAATGAATAGGGACTTGTTATGATTGACTCCTGTCAGAGGCAACTCCTCACTGGAAAAGGAAATGACATGTGGCAGCTTGAAAGAGTAGACGGTCATACCCACCATATTCTCGAGAGTAGACGGTTCTATGGTGGGGGAGACGTGAGCAGCTTGAAAGACCTTGAGGAAGGCCTCTCGATGTTCTACCGAAGTATGGATGAAATCCCAAATGGAGATATCAGCCTTGATCTTCTTCAGTTGAGATGTGATGTCGGCAGATGGCTGCTCCTACCTGATCGAAGAAGTAGGGACAGAGCAAGGGACCGTCTTGGCAGGTTGGGTAGCTGGCTGAGGATGGGAAGACGCTGGACGGTTAGGCTGGGCTGCTAAGGTTGGTGGCCTACACACCCTCCCTGACCTGGTGACTTCTATGCACATTTCTTGTGGCATAATCGTAGGGTACACGGTGAGTGTCACTCGTCTGCTGGACGACAAGAGGGGTACGTGCCGCCAACTCCAGCGGTGCCGACAGAGAACTGACAGAGAGGTGGCTTGGTCGGACGGGGGATTGAATAGGATACCGTTCAAGAGGCTGAACTAGAGACTGGACCGGGTATTGAACAGGAGATGGAAGAGTAGACTGGACAGGCTGACTAGGCATGGGTCGAGCTAATAGGCAAATGGGTGACCCATAGTGCGTAGTTGGCGGTGTGGCGGTACGCTCCGCCCTAGTGGTTAACCGTATCATGTGGACGGCTAATTCGGAACCGGCACGGCTCGAACGATAAAGATGGGTAGGGAAAGGCTCATCTACGATATGAATCAGGTCAGAGGGGTCTACTACAGATGTCATGGACCCAGAGATGGAGATGAAATAGATTCTTGAGGTCCCAACACCTGCTGAGTTGTTGTGTGCCGGCATGGGTTGGTTGACAATGTTTGCATAGGCCGATGGTGCTGGTGCTGGTGGTGGTGCAGGTGCAGTGTGTGCCTCTTGAGTGTCAATGACGATGACCTTGTTGTCAATCAAGTCCTGAACGGAGTTCCGAAGAGCCATGCAATTGTCCATTGAGTGGCCCGTGCAGCGGTGGAAATTGTAGAAGAGGCTCGTGTCGTACCACCCTGGAAGAGGATTTGGTGGGGGGCGGATCTCTAGGAGCTTCAGGAGTGACACCACCTTAGGGAGGATGGCGCTCAGCGGCTCAACAAGTGGTGTATATTGTCGTGCAGCACGCGGAGGCCTTCTTTGCCCTGGGCGAGGTCCTTGTTGGACCAGTGCCGTGGGATACACTGGCTGGGCGGTGGTAGTGATTTGTTGTGTGTGCGGTGCCCTACGTGTAGGTGCATAAACTAACTGACTCGGGCCTGGTTGGTTCACCACATTGACAGGCGTGGTGGTTGACCCCACGTATGCGATTGCAGGCTTGGGTGGACCCCGCCTTTTAGGGTAACTGGCGCTAGTGTCGTTGTGAGTGTTGCTGCTCGCCTGGTGATCCGGGGATGCAGCTTGTTTTGGCAAATGTGGCGAGTGCGGGCAAGCTACCACTGCGAAGGGAGCTCTCCACACGCGCACCTGCCTGAATCAGAGATGGGAAGGTGGTGACAGGTTGAATGCTCAATAGAGCCCCAACATTAGGCTGCGCTCCTTGGATAATGATTTCGATAGACTCCTCATCAGAGGGCCTATCCTTTACTTGTGATGTAAGGGCGTGCTAGCGGCCGACATACTCCTCGAACGGCTTGTTGGGTTTCTGTTTTGTGGTGACAAGGTCTTCCCTCTTTGGGACCAAGTCGAGGTTAAAGGCATACTAGTCCATGAACGCCTGCGAGAGGTCGTTCCATGTCTTGATCGAGCCCATGTCAAGCGACGTGAACCACTTGAGGGTCGGACCAGTGAGACCCTTTTGGAAGAGGCGGATTAGCAGCCTCTCGTCAGCTTGGAGCTGAGCGAGATCTCCACAATATGCCCGAAGATGTAAAATAGGGCAACCCTTACTGTTATATTTCTCGAAATCCGGGATTTGGAATTGCGGTGGGAGTGTCGCCTTTGGGAAATAACAGAGGTCACGGAATCCGTAGGGTTGGCGATTGCCTCCCTGCACTTGCCGAAGTACTCTCTCCAGGTCACCTACCCTAGCGAGGAGGGTATCCGGAGCTACTGTCGGTGAGGGTGGTGCAGCAGGGGGAGGGCCGCATATGCCGTGTGGGTCGCATCTGAGTGCTCCTCCAGATCCACCATCATGCCACCTGGTGCTGTAGCATGATGGCCAGCATATCCGTGCAAGAGTGTTGTGTGTGGTTGTGGAAGTGACGGTGCTTGGACCTAATGGTGTGCAAAAGAAGGATGAACAGAGAACTGTGTGGTAGTGGGTGCTGTGTGTGGGAGTGACAGCTGCTGTAGTGGTACGGTGCTAGGCTACAAGCTTTGGAAATGCTGCACTCCAGCCAACCCGAGGGGTTGACCACCAGATGTCGAAGTTGAATGCTGTGTAATGATGTGATGTGTGGGTGCAGTGAGAAGCTGGGGTGAAGGCTGAAGTGGTGGTGCCGATGCTTGGAACACCGGAGCAGGCTGCCGGGGAGCCTCAGGAATATTGGGATCTATAGTGGACTGAATGGTCAAGGCCATACTCTCGATCTTCTGAGCGAGAGCCAGCAGATATTCTGCCTGCGCCGCAGGAAGCCCCTCATTGATGGCAAGGGATGGGACAGTCAGAGGTTTAGAAGTCACAGATGGGACAGAGGTAGGCTGCCTTAGAGGCAAGGAATCTGCGAGGAGTGTTGCCACAGCGGGCAGAGTGCAAAAAGAGAAGGAACCCTGAGGATGTGGGGCCATCAATGATACATCTGGAACCCGAGTTGGGGTCATTGAGATGGACTCAGTGCCTGGCT
This sequence comes from Posidonia australis, assembly GCA_024699735.1. Taxonomy (NCBI): domain Eukaryota; kingdom Viridiplantae; phylum Streptophyta; class Magnoliopsida; order Alismatales; family Posidoniaceae; genus Posidonia; species Posidonia australis. The sequence continues at coordinate 1,487 of JAMKQA010000725.1, read as the reverse complement.
CCAGATTCGTCGGGGTCAAGGGGTGTCCAACAGGATAGGGGACAGAACCTCCGTGATGCATGAAGGGGACAGAAGGAATGGTTGGAGACACAGGAAGAGCAAGAGGGACCGCAAAGGAGGTGCCCTCGGGAACAATAGCGGCAGGAAGAGACTCACTAGTACGCTGGGCCATAGCTGACTGGGAAAGGGTGAGAACCGGGCTACGGTGGCAACCAAGGGGATGAATCCTAGGACGAGCTATTGTCAAAGTGATGGATAGCTCAGGAAAAGATGATCAACAATGATGTGTCGCGAATAAGGGAGCCAAGGCTAGAACGCTCGAGCAGTGGCTAAGGAACTCACACTCTACTACCTAGAAAAGGAAAACTTCTAGCGTTAAAACCAGCAATAAGATGCAGTTGTTATGGTGGCATGAATGCACATGCATATGGATGCAACTATCTTGCGCTCTCTCACCAACTAAGTGTTTCCTAGAAGGTCATCTACTCCGGGATCACACATGGGTAAATAGGTCTCCGACTCAGGCTAGAAAATAAAGGTCCCTGCTCTAAATCCTAGCCAAAGCGCAGGCAGTGAACGGGTGGTGCGTTGGTGGCCTCGTCTCCTGCAGTAGTATGGTGTTGTATCCTCTACTAGCACCGACATGACCCCAGACAAGGGGGACAAACTAGCAACACGTCCCACACTAAAGCCATAGAACGGGTTACCAGAATTGTCCTTCACAAACTGTAGGTGGACTCAGGGGAGAAGAATGCATGCACCTATATGAATGAATCATGCATGTATGCTTTGTGTCTTTTACTTGCATTTTATTAACCAGGGGGAGAGTTCAAATTGGTCTCTAGTTTTGCCTTATTAATTGTTCTCTGAGTTTGTGTGTTTTATTTTAACTAGAAGGGGGAAACAAATATGTCTCTACTCTCCTGGGCATGTCAAGTGCGAAAGGGAAAGAAAACACACAAGTAAGGCAAGCAAGCAAGCAAACAACAAACAAAAGGCATCATCATGGTATGCGCAAGTGTCGTGGCATCATTATTGTGAAAAGAAAACATCCATCACATCAAAAGGCAGGATATGTGTACAGTGACAGAGCAAATGTGTGAAAGAAAGTACAAAAGGCACTCCAAGTAAGCAAACAATCACAAGCAAGGCAAACAAACAAGCACGTAACTTCGAAGCCTCTAAAAGCAAGCGAAAAGACTAATATGAAAGCTGGAATCTAGTATCCCCAGTGGAGTCACCAGTTACTGTGACCGTGCCCCCGCTCGAAGAGGTAAGGAGGCCACAGCCATGCCGAGATGGCGAAGGCGCGAGATGGTATAGGAGAGGGGGAGTGTAACACACCAATGCTACACAACAGTACAAGAACTACCCAAGCTTAATTACAAGCAACAAAGCAGCAAAATTTAAACAAATAAAGCTCACTACCCAGACCTGTGTGCGGCAAACGTGGCTCGAACAAATGCACCAGACTAGAACTGCTCCAA
>JAMKQA010000724.1:0-23095 GCA_024699735.1 Posidonia australis | reverse complement strand
AGTGATATTTCTGAGCATAGGACACACCCCACACATCATGCACCTATTTAGCATAAGGCACCTAGCATGGCATGGCATATCGCCCTCGGGCGTATATAGCAAAAGGCTGAAAAGCCAACATTTCATAAGCATTGGAGAAATCATAGAAGACCGATTTTATCAGGCGTACGAGGGTGTCTAACACCTTCCTCGTACGTAACAGGGATCCTTACCCACATTTCTGGTTTTCGTAGACTTTTCTTTTTTATTGTTTTGCATGATTTTCATGTTTATGGTTTTCCTCGTCTTCCATAATAGACTAGGTGGCGACTCCTGCATTTTTTGCATTTTATTTTGTTTTTCCGTCGTGATTTTGCCGACTTTCGCATTATTTTGCGATCTCTCCGTCGGCATGGTTACAGGTCCCTTCCTAGATTCGATCCAGACGGACGAATCTCAGTGCCACCCGTTGGCCTTTGAATTCCGATCTTGACAGACGAACATAAGGCTACCCTTTTTCATTTTCTTCTAGAATACCAGACATGGTCGAGATGGTCCCATCCCAGATTCGACCCTGTCAGACGAATCTCGGTGCCACCCTTTTGCTTGTGAATTTGATCCTGACAGACGAATTCAAGGCTACCCTTTTCATTTTCTTCTAGACTACTGAACGGAGTCAAGATGATCCCATCCCAGATTCGATCCGGACGGACGAATTTGGGTGCATCCCTCTTGCTAGTGAATTCTAATCCTGATAGACGGATTCAAGGCTACCCTTTTCCATTTTATTCTAGACTACCGGACGGAGTCTAGATGAATCCATCCCAGATTCAATTCGAACGAACGAATCTCAGTGCCAGCTCTAGCCTTTGAATTACGATCCTGACAGATGTGTTCAAGGCTAACCCTTTTTCCATTTTCTTCTAGACTACCGGATGGACTCTTGATGGTCCCATCCCAGATTCGATCTGGACGGACGAATCTCGGTGCCACCCTCTTGCCTTTGATTTTTGATCCTAACAGATAGAAATGAGCCTACCCTTTTCCATCCACTGTAGAGTACCGGATGGAGTCTAAATGGTCCCATCCCAGGTTCGATCCGAACGGATGAATCTTGTTGCCACTTCTTGCCTTTGAATTTTGATCCTGACAGATGAATTCAAGGCTACCTTTTTTCATTTTCTTCTAGACTACCAGACAAAGTCTTGATGGTCCCTTCCCAGATTCGATCCAGATGGACAAATCTCGGTGCCACCCTTTGGCCTCTGAATTCTGATCCTGACAGATGGACTCAAGGCTACCCTTTTCCATTTTCTTCTTGAATACCAGACGGAGTCGAGATGGTCCCTGTGACCATGCCGGTGGAACCCTACATGGCTCTCCTCACCGGTGCATGGAAGCACACGAGGAGTCCCGATACGGTCACGGCGAAGATGGTGAATCCGGAAAGCAAAACTAGACTCAAAAACACCAAGGAAAGATAAGAAAGGATAAGGAAAGGAATCGCCACCTAGTCTTTTAATGGAAAGACGAGGAAAACCAAACACGAAAGAAAGCCAAGAAGAAAACAAGATGAAGAAAACATTTATGCTCCATGCCTAATGGATGTAATGCACAAATCAATGCACGCTAGAGAAAGGGTAAGGATTCTAGTTATGCATGGGGAAGGGGTTAGGCAACCCCATGCGCCCGAGGAACTCGGTTTTTCTAGGTTTCCTACTTGCCAATGGTCTATGGGATGTGTGCTTGCCTATTCTGAATGCATATGCTAAAGATGATTGAAAAACATGCCAAATCAAAGAAAAGACAAGAATAAAAGGAAAAAAGTTAATCCGAGGGACAAATGTTGGCATTGAGAATGCCGCTTTATTGTATGCCCGTGGGCAATGAGGAAAATCGTGAAAATTGAGAAACTCTCGGAAAGCGTCACGTAAATCAGTGGAATCTTGTAGAAATCCAAGAAAATCAAATTGGATAAAATAATCCTCATTCGGGACAATGTTGACATTGTTAAGCCAGTTAATGTACGCCCTCGAGCGATGGAAAGCCAAATCAAATCAAAATCGCAAAAGTTGGAAGAAATCAGGGAAACGATGAGAAAACCAAGCTTAAAATGAGTTAGAAATGCGTGCACGATGAAAGGAAGAAGGCACAAGAAAATATGTATAAAAAAGTGCAACAAAATGTGCAAAATGCATGTGAGAGTGTAAAAATGTAAATTCCAGCAGCTTTTGTGCAAAAATGCAAATTCTGAATGAAAACTGAAATTCTGAAGCTAAATCATCAAAAATACATAGAAAAACACATTTCATATAATTTTAAAGAAATCTAGGGTCAAATATGCAAATCTGTACATTTCTAGTCAAATTGAAGTTTCTAGGGGTTAAAATGTAATTTTGCCATTAAAACATGTATTTAACGCAATTATGTGGAAATTCAGGGTAAAATATGCAAGAAAAAGAGTCCATGTTTGAAAATAGAATGTTTCAGAGGCTGACATGTAAATTTACCCTAGAACACATGCATTCAGTATGAAATTAGTAAAGTTCAAGGACTAAAATGCAATTTAAATCACATCTATGCAAATATTTGAATTCCTAGGGTTTAATTTGCAATTTTGTTAGAAAAATATGCTTTCAAAGGAATTTTAATGAAACTCAGGGGTTTAAATACAATTTAATCAGAGAAATATGCATTTAGAATTATTTTCATGAAACTTAGGGTTTTAAATGCAATTTTGAACATATTTTAGTGAATGTTTGAGTATCCAGGGTTTAATTTGCAATTTTAACAAAGAAATATGCATTTAGAACTATTTCAACAAAGTTCAGGGTATTTTATGCAAAAAGATGGATTTAAAATGTAAGAAAAGTAACCTTAGGGGTTTTTATCAAACTTTTAAGCCTAGAAAACATTATTAAGAAAGCTTTGGGGGCACATTGCAATATTTTCAATTCAAACTTTATTCAAACGATTTAAAAAAATGCAAGGACCTAATTGTAAGAAAAAAGGACCTACTTGTAAGAAAATAAGGACCTAAATGTCAGAAAACAAAAAGTTCAGAAATTATATTAAAAGAAAACTAATTTTTATTTCTTTTAAAATAAAAAGAATCGACAACCGCCGCCGACGATTCTCTGCCATCGACGACCACCGGGAATGCTTCTCTGGAGCATCCCAAAGACTGATCTGAGATCAGGAGGCACAATGAGCAAGAGGAGAAGAGGAGGAGATGATCCAACGGTCTGGATCACGACTCCGATGGTCGGAAGAGGCTGCCCGTCGCCCTCGCCGTCGATGCATCCCTAGCGACAACGTCGAGGAAGGAGAAAGCTCTAGAGGCCACAGCGTGGTAGTTCATGGCCCCTGGAGGCACAGGAGAGTGATGAGGACCGTTTCCCCTCCATCAAGGACCAAAATGGAGGAAGATCGTGCGTTGCTGGGTTCTGCTTGTCGTCATCGTAGTCTTCTCCAGTGAGCATGGTTGCGGGAGTGATTCAAGGCACGAGGCTCGACTCTAAAGGCTTTGGTGTGTTGGGGGCATATTGTAGAATGTTTCTGGATGATTGGAGAGGCACGGCGTGACTGGAGGCATGCGTCCCGTCGCTGTAACCAGTCATCTTCCCCGACGATCTTCCACTAGGAGCTTCCATAGCGACTGAAGTGGGGTTTTGATGGGTGGAGAAGCAAGAGGGAGGTCTAGAAAGGAGGTTCGAGCACTCTGGGGCCAAGGTCATGCCCTAGACTCACACTCCCACCTAAGCCACCGGAGAATTGCTTCGGCAAAGTGTGGGAAAAAGGATTTCGACCAGAGAAGACCTCTGGCTCCATTGGAATCGATCTAGGGAGGTAGAAGGAGACCTAGGAGAGCACTTCTGAAGTAAATAGAGGTCTGAGAAAGGCATACCTGGTCTACCAATGAACTTGGCCGTCGTAGCTCACCGGAGCTCGCTGGAGATGACTAGAAACTCTGGTTTCTCTCCTCCACAAGCTTCCTCCTTGCTCCAGGATCACTCTGGTAGCTCTGATTGGGATAAAAAGTTTTGGGAAGCTCTTCTCTCAATTTTCCCAAAATCTCCATTTCACTTGCAAATTGGGCTATTTATAGGCTTTCAAATGGCTTGGTTGGTTGTTATGGTTAGAGTGGAAGGTGGTTAAAAAGAGGTGGGAAGTGGTTAAAGTGGTTGGAGTGAAGTGGGAAGTGGTTAAGGTGGTTAAGAAGAGGCAGGAAGTGGTTAAGGTGGTTAAGAAGAGGCAGGAAGTGGTTAAGGTGGTTAAGAAGAGGTGGGAAGTGGTTAAGGTGGTTGGAGTGAAGTTGTTGAGTTTGTTGGAGTGAAGTGGGAAGTGGTTAAGGTTGTTGGGGTTTGACTTATGGTTTAGGGTTTGACTTATGATTTAGGGTTTGACTTAGAATTTGAACTAGGTTTAGGGTTTGGATTAGGGTTCTGAATTTAATTTAGGTCTTAACCTAGGGTTTAAGGTTTGGATTAGGGTTTAATCGAGGTTTTAGGGTTTATTTAGGGTTTTATGGTTTTGTTTAGTTTGTTAGGGTTTTATGGTTTTGTTTAGTTTTTTAGGGTTTTTCTAGGGTTTCATGGTTTTTTTGTATTTTAGGGTTTTTCTTGGGTTTTATGGTTTTGGTTTGTATTTTAGGGTTTTTATGGTTTCCTTGTGTTTTTCGGGTTTTGTTTGGTTTTTTAGAATTTTATTTGGTTTTTTAGAATCCTGTTAGGGTTTGGTCCATTTGCAAGCATATTGGGGTGTCGACAGTCCCATCACAGATTCGATTCGGTCAGACGAATCTCGGTGCCACCCTTTTGCCGGTGAATTCTGATCCTAACTGACAGATTCAAGGGTACCCTTTTCCATTTTGTTTTAGACTACCGGACATAGTCAAGATGATTGCATTAAAGATTTGATCTGGACGGACGAATCTAAGTGCCACCCTCTTGCTTGTGAATTCTGATCTTGACAGACGGATTCAAGGCTACCCTTTTTCATTTTCTTCTAGACTACTTGACGGAGTCTAGATGAATCCATCCCAGATTCAATCCAAACGATTGAATCTTGGTGCCATCCCAAATTCACGGCTACCTTTTTTCCATTTTCTTCAAGACTACCGGACGGAGTCTAGATTGTCCCATCCTAGATTTGATTCGGACGGACGAATCATGGTGCCACCCTTTTGCCTGTGAATTCTGATTTTGACAGACTGATTCAAGGCTATCCTTTTCCATTTCCTTCTAGACTTTCAGACGGAGTCCAGATGGTTGCAACCCAGATTCAATCCAGATGGATGATTCTCGGTGCCAACCTCTTGCCCGTGAATTCCGATCCAGATAGACGGATTCAAGGCAACCCATTTCCATTTTCTTCTACACTACCAGATAGAATCTAGATGGTCCCATCCCAGATTCGATCCAAACAGACGAATCTCTATGCCACCCTTTTACCCGTGAATTCCGATCCTGACAGACGGATTGAAGACTACCCTTTTCCATTTTCTTTTAGACTGCCCGTCAGAGTCTAGATGGTCCCATCCCAAACTCGATCCGGACAGATGAATCTCGGTGTCACTTCTTGCCTTGTATTCCGATCCTGACAGACGATTTGATGGCTACCCCTTTTTCCATTTTCTTCTAGACAACCAGACAGAGTCCAGATGGTCCCATGCTCGACTCGATCCCAACGGATGAATGTCGGTGCACTCTCTAGCCTTTGAGTTCCTATCCTAACTGATGGAATCGAGGCTACCCTTTTCCATCTTCTTCAAGACTACCAGACGGAGTCTAGATGGTCCCATCCCATGTTCAATTTGGATGGACGAATCTCGGTGCCATCTCTTGCCTTTGAATTCCCATCCCGACAGATGGATTCAAGGCTACCCTTTTACATTTTCTTCGGGTCTACTAGACATAGTCTAGATGGTCCCATCCAAGATTTGATCAAGACGGACGAATCTTGGTGCCACCCTTTTGCCTCTGAATTTCGATCATAACAGACAGATTCTAGGCTACCCTTTTTCATTTTCTTCAAGATTACCATACGGAGTCTAGATGGTCCCATCCCATATTCGATCTGGACGGATGAATCTTGGTGCTAGCCTTTTTCCTGTGAATTTCGATCCTGATAGAAAGATACAAGGCTACCCTTTTCCAGTTTCTTCTAGACTACCGTGCGGAGCCAAGATGGTCGCATCCCAGATTTGATCTAGATGGACGAATCTCATTGCCACCCTTTTGCCTTTGAATTCCAATCCTAACAGATTGATTCATGGCTACCCTTTTCCATTTTCTTCTAGACTACTGGACAGAGTGTAGATGGTCCCATCCTTGATTCAATCTTGACGGACAAATCTCGGTGCCACCCTTTTGCCTGTGAAATCCGATCCTGACAGACAGATTCAAGGCTACCCTTTTCTAATTTCTTCTAAACTACCAAACAGAGTCTAGATGGTCCCAACCCAGATTTGATCTGGATGGACGAATCTCGATGCCACCCTTTTGCCTCTAAATACCGATCCTAATAGATGGATTCAATGCTACCCTTTTCCATTTTCTTCTAGGCTACCAGACAAAGTCTAGATGGTCCCATCCCTGATTCGATCTGGACGGATGAATCTTGGTGCCACCCTTTTTCCTGTGAATTCCTATCCTGACAGATGGATTCAAGGCTACCCCTTTCCATTTTCTTCTAGACTACCAGACGTAGTCAAGATGGTCCCATCTCAGGTTTGATCCAGACGGTCGAATCTCTGTGCCCCCACTTGCCTTTGAATTCTAACCCTGACAGGCAGAATTGAGGCTACCTTTTCCATCTTCTTCTAAACTACCAAGCGGAGTCTAGATGGTCCCATACTAGATTCAATCTAGATGGATGAATCTTGGTGTCACCTCTTGCCTTTGAATTCCGATCCTGACAGATAGATTCATGGCCTTTTCTATCTTCTTCAAGACTATCAGACAAAGTCTTGATGGTCCCATCCCAGACTCAATCCAGATGGACAAATCTCGGTGCCACCTCTTGCCTATGAATTCGATCCTAACAGACGGATTCAAGGCTGCCCTTTTCCATTTTCTTCTAGAGTACTAGACGGAGTCTAGATGGTCCCATCGTAGATTCGAATGAATCTCGGTGCCACCTCTTGCCGTTGCTTTTCGATCTTGACAGCCAGATTTGAGGCTTCCATTTTCCATTTTCATTAAGACTACTAGATGGAGTCTAGACGGTCAAAACCCAGATTCGATCCGTACGGACGAATCTCGGTGCCACCCTTTTACTAGTGATTTCTGGTCTTGACAGATGGATTCAAGGCTACCCTTTTCCATTTTCTTCTAGACTACCGGATGGAGTCTAGATGGTCCCATCCTAGATTCGATCCAGACGGACGAATCTCGGTGCCACCCTTTTTCCTGTGAATTCCAATCCTAACAGACTGATTCATGGTTACCATTTTCCATTTTCTTCTAGACTACCGGGTGGATCCTAGATGGTCCCATCCCAGATTTGATTCGGATGGACGAATCTCGTTGCCACCCATTTTCCTATGAATTCCGATCCAAAGAGACAGATTCAAGGATACCCTTTTCCATTTTCTTTTACGCTAACGGACGCAGTCTAGATGGTCCCATCCCAGATTCGAACCAGACTGACGAATCTCAGTGCCACCTCTTGCCTTTCAATTCTGATCCTGACAGTCGAGTTCAAGGCTACCACTTTCTCCGTTTTCAACTAGACTACCGGACGGAGTCTAGATGGTCCCATCCTTGACACGACCCAAATGGACGAATGTCGGTGCCACCCTCTAGCCTTTGAGTTGCTATCCTGACAGATGGAATCGAGGCTACCCTTTTCCATCTTCTTCTAGACTACTAGACGAAGTCTAGATGGTCCCATCCCATGTATGACCCGGACGGACGAATATCAGTGCCACCTCTTGCCATTGAATTCCCATCCTGATTGACAGATTCCAGGCTGCCCTTTTCTATTTTCTTCTAGACTATCGGACGAAGTCTAGATGGTCCCATCCCTGATTCGATCAGGACGGATGAATCTTGGTGCCACCCTTTTGCCTCTGAATTCCGATCCTGATAGATGGATTCAAGGCGACCCTTTTCCATTTTCTTCTAGACTACCAGATGGAGTCTAGATGGTCCCATCCTTGATTCGATCTGAACGGACGAATCTCGATGCCACCTTTTCACTTGTGAATTCCGATCCTGACGGACAGATTCATGATTACCCTTTCCAATTTTCTTCTAGACTACTAGATGAAGTGTAGATGGTCCCATCCCAGATTCGATCCAGAAGGATGAATCTCGATGCCACACTCATGCTTGTGAATTCCGATTAGGATAGACGAATTCAAGACTACCGTTTTCCATATTCTTCTAAACTACTAGACAGAGTCTAGATGGTCCCATCCCAGATTCGATCGGGACGAACGAATCTCGGTGCCACCCTTTTCCCCGTGAATTCTGATCCTGTCTGGCAGATTCATGGCTACACTTTTCCATTTTCTTCTAGACTATCGGATGGAGTCTTGATGGTCCCATCCCAGGTTCGATCCGGACAGACTAATCTCGGTGCCACCCTCTTGCCTTTGAATTTCGACCCTGACAGGCGGAATCGTGGCTACCTTTTCCATCTTCATCTAGACTACTGGATGGAGTCTAGATGACCCTATCCCAGATTCGATCTGGACGGTTGAATCTCGGTTCCACATCTTGCCTCAGAATACCATTCCTGACATGTGGAATCGAGGGAACCCTTTTCCATCTTCTTCTAAACTACCGGACAGATTCTAGATGGTCCCATCCTAGATTCGACTCGGACGGACGAATCTCGGTGTCACTCTTGCCATTGAATTCTGATCATGATAGACAGAATCGAGGCTATCCTTTTCCATCTTCTTCTAGACTACCAGACGGAGTCTCGATTGTTCCATCCCAAATTCGTTCCTTACAGATGAATCTCAGTGCCACCTCTAGCCATTGAATTTCGATCTTGACAGACTGATTCAAGGCTACCCTTTTCCATTTCTTCTAAACTACAAGACGAAGTCTAGATGGACCCATCCTAGATTCAATCCGGATGGACAAATCTCGGTGCCACCTCTTGCCTATGAATCCCAATCCAGACAGACGTAATCGAGGATACCCTTCTCATCTTCTTCTAGACTATCAGACGGAGTCTAGATGGTCCCATCGTAGGTTCGATCTAGATAGATGAATCTCGGTGCCACCACATGCCTTTGAATTCCGACCCTGACAAACAGATTCAAGGCTACCCTTTTCCATTTTCTTCTGGACTACCAGACGAATTCTAAATGGTCCCATCCTAGATTCGATCTGGACAGACGAATCTCAGTGCCACCCTCTTGCCTGTGAATTCCGATCCTGACAGATGGATTCAAGGCTACCCTTTCCATTTTCTTTAAGACTACCAGACGAAGTCTAGATGGTCCCATCCCAGATTCGATCTAGACGGATGAATCTCAGTGCCACCCTTTTGCCTATGAATTCCGATCCTGATTGACGAATTCAAGACAACCCTTTTCCATTTTATTCAAGACCACCAGATGGAGTCTAGATGGTCCCATCCCAGATTCGATTCAGACGGGCGAATCTTGGTGCCACCTCTTGCCTTTGAATTCCTATCTTGACAGACAGATTCTAGGCTACCCCTTTTTCCATTTTATTCAAAACTACCGGACCGAGTCTAGATGGTCCCACCCAGATTCAATGTCGGTGCCACCCTTTCGCCGGTGAATTCCGATCCTGACAGACGGATTCAATGCTACTCGTCTCCATTTTCTTTGAGACTACCGAATGGAGTGGAGATGGTCCCACCCCAGATTTGATTTGGACGGACGAATCTCGATGCCACCCACTTACTTGTGAATTCTTGTCCTGACAGACGGATTCAAGGCAACCTATTTCCATTATCTTCTAGACTATCAGACGGAGTGTAGATGGTCCCATCCCAGATTCAATCCGGACAGACGAATCTCGGCGTCACCCTTTTGCCTGTGAATTCCGATCCTAACAGACGGATTCAAGGCTACCCTTTTCCATTTTATTCTAAACTACCAGACGGAGTCTAGATGGTCCCATCCCAGATTTGATCCGGATGGTCGAATCTCGATGCCACCCTTTTGCCTTTAAATTTTGATCCTGACAGACGGATTCAAGGCTACCCTTTTCCATTTTCTTCAGGCTACCAGACGGAGTCTAGATGGTCCTTTCTCAGGTTCGATCCGGATGGTTGAATCTTGGTGCCACCAATTTGCCTTTGAATTCTGACCCTGATAGGTGGAATCGAGGCTTCCTTTTCCATCTTCTTTTAAACTACCAGACGGAGTCTAGATGGTCCCATCCCAGATTCGATCCGGATAGATGAATTTTGGTGTCACCACTTGCCTTTGAATTCCGATCCTGACAGACAGAATTGAGGCTACCCGTTTCCATCTTCTTCTAGACTATCGGACGGAGTCTAGGTGGTCCCATCCCAGATTCAATCCGGACAGACGAATCTTGGTGCCACCTTATGCCTTTGAATTCTGATCCTGACAGACGGATTCAAGGCTGCCATTTTCCATTTCCTTTAAGACTATAGGACGGAGTCTAGATGGTCCCATCCAAGATTCGGTCTAGACGAACGAATCATGGTGCCACCTCTTGCCTATGAATCCCGATCGTGATAGACGGAATCAAGGCTACCCTTTTCCATCTTCTTCTAGACTACTGGCGGAGTCTAGATGGTCCCATCGCAGATTTGGACGAATCACGGTGCCACCACTTGTGTTTGATTTTCTATCCTAACAAACGGATTCGAAGCATCCCTTTTCCATTTTCATCAAGACTACCGGATGGAGTCTAGATGGTACCATCCCAGATTCGATCTCGACGGACGAATCTTGGTGCCACCCTCTTACCTGTGATTTCCGATCCTGACAGACGAATTCAAGGCTACCCTTTTCCATTTTCTTCTAGACTATCGAATGGAGTCTAGATGTTCCCATCCCAGATTCGATCTGGACGGACGAATCTGGGTGCCACCCTTTTTCTTGTGAATTCCGATCCTGACAGACGGATTCAAGGCTACCCTTTTACATTTTCTTCTAGACTACTGGGCAGAGCCAAGATGGTCCCATCCCAGATTTGATCCGGACGGACGAATCTTTTTGCAACCCATTAGCCTATGAATTCCGATCTGGAGAGACGGATTCAAGGCTACACTTTTCCATTTTCTTCTATGCTACTGGATGGAGTCTAGATGGTCCCATCCTAGATTTGAACCAGACGGATTCAAGGTTACCCTTTCAATTCTGATCCTGATGGACGAGTTCAAGGCTACCCCTTTCTTTGTTATCTTCTAGACTACCGAACGGTGTGTAGATGGTCCCATCCATGACTCGATCGGATTGGACAAAAGTCGGTGCCACCCTCTAGCCTTTGAGTTCCGATCCTGATAGACGGAATGGCGGCTACCCTTTTCCATCTACTTTTAGACTACCAGACGAAGTCTAGATGATCCCATCCTAGGTACGATCCGGACGCACGAATCTCGATGCCACCTTTTGTTATTGAATTCCCATCCTGACTGATGGATTCCAGGCTACCCTTTTCCATTTTCTTCTAGATTACCAGACGAAGTCTAGATGGTCCCATCCAAAGTTCGATCAGGACGAACGAATCTCGGTGCCACCTCTTGCCATTGAATTCCCATCCTGACTGATGGATTCCAGGCTACCCTTTTCCTTTCTCTTCTAGACTACCAGACGGCTTCTAGATGGTCCCATCCTTGATTTGATCTAGATGGACGAATCTCGGTGCCACCCTTTCGCCTGTGAATTCCGATCCTGACAGATGGATTCATGATAACCCTTTCCCATTTTCTTTTTGACTAGTAAATGAAGTGTAGATGGTCCCATCCCAGATTCGATCCAGATGACAAATCTCAGTGCCACCCTCTTGCCTGTGAATTCTGATCAGGATAGACGGATTCAAGACTACCCTTTTCCATATTCTTCTAAACTTCTAGATAGAGTCTAGATGGTCCCATCCCAGATTCGATCTGGACAGACGAATCTCGGTGCCACCCTTTTGCCTTTGAATTCCAATCCTATCTAGCAGATTCATGGCTACCCTTTTCCATTTTTTTCTAGACTATCGGACAAAGTCTAGATGCTCCCATCGTAGGTTCGATTCGGATGGACAAATCTCGGTGCCACCCTCTTGCCTTTGAATTCCAACCCTGACAGGCGGAATCATGGCTACCATTTCCAGCTTCATCTAGACAACCAGACGGAGTCTAGATGATCCCATCCTAGATTCGATCTGAACGGGTGAATCTCGGTGCCACCAATTGCCTTCGAATTCTTATCTTGACAGACGGATTCTAGGCTACTCCAATTTCCATTTTCTTCAAGACTACTGGACGGAGTCTAGATGGTCCCATCCCAGATTCGATCTAGATGGATGAATCTTGGTCCCACCCTTTTGCTTGTGAATTCTAATCCTGAAAGATGGATTCAATGCTACCTTCTCCATTTTCTTCGAGACTATTGGACAGAGTGTAGATGGTCCCATCCTAGATTCGATCCAGACAGACGAATCTCGGTGCCACCCTCTTGCCTGTGAATTCCGGTCCTGATTGACAGATTCAAGGCTACCATTTTCCATTTTCTTTTAGACTACGGGATAGAGTCTAAATGGTCCCATCCTAGATTCAATCCGGACGGACGAATCTCGATGCCACCCATTTACCTCCGAATTCTGATCCTGACAAACAGATTCAAGGCTACCCTTTTCCATTTTCTTCTAGACTACTGGACAGAGTCTAGATCGTTTCATCCCAGATTAGAACCGAACGGACGAATCTCGGTGCCACCCTTTCGCTTGTGAATTCCTATCCTGACAGACGTATTCAAGGCTCCCCTTTTCCATTTTCTTCTAGACTACTGGATGGAGTTTTGATGGTCCCATCCTAGATTCGATCTGGACAGTCAAATCTTGGTGCCACCCTCTTGCTTTTGAGCTCCTACACTGACAGGTGGAATCAAGGCTAACTTTTCCATCTTCTTCTAGACTACCGGACGATGTCTAGATTCTCCCATCCTAGATTCGACCCGGATGGATGAATCTCGATGTCACCTCTTGCCTTTGAATTCCAATCCTGACTGATGGAATCGGGGCTACCCGTTCCCGTTTACTTCTAGACTACCGGACAGAGTCTAGATGGTCCCATCCCTGACTCGATCCGAACAGACGATTGTCGGTGCCACCCTCTAGTCATTGAGTACCGATCCTGTTTGATGGAATCAAGACTACCCTTTTCCATCATCTTCTAGACTACCAGACAGAGTCGAGATGGTCCCATCCCTAGTTCGATCTAGACGGTCGAATCTCAGTGCCACCTCTTGCCATTGAATTCCCATCCTCATAGACGAATTCAAGGCTACACTTTTTTATTTTCTTCTAGACTACCAGACGGAGTCTAGATGGTACCATCCTAGATTCGATCAGGACAAACGAATTTCGGTGCGACCCTTTTGCCTTTAAACTCCGATCCTGACAGATAGATTCAAGGCTACCCTTTTCCATTTTCTTCTAGACTATCGGACAAAGTCTATATGGTCCCATCAATGATTCGATTTGGATGGACGAATCTCGGTGCCACCGTTTTGCTTGTGAATTCTGATTTTGATAGACGGATTCAAGACTACCCTTTTCCATTTTCTTTTAGACTACCAGACGAAGTGTAAATGGTCCCACCCCAGATTCGATCCGAAAGGTCGAATCTCGGTGCCAGCATTTTGCCTATGAATTTCGATCTTGACAGAGGGATTCAAGGCTACCCATTTCCATATTCTTCTAAGCTACCGGACAGAGTTTAAATGGTCCCATCCCAGATTCGATCTGGATGGACGAATCTTGGTGCCACCCACTTGCCTGTGAATTTTGATCCTGATAGACAGATTCAAGGCTACCCGTTTCCATTTTCTTCTAGACTACTAAACGGAGTCTGCGTGGTCCCATCCATGGTACAATCCGAATGGACGAATCTCGGAGCCTCCCTCTTATCTTTGAATTCCGACCCTGACAAGCGGAATCGAGGCTACCTTTTCCATCTTCTTCTAGACAACCAGACGGAGTCGAGTTGGTCCCATCCCTGATTCGATCCAAACAGATGAATCTAGGTGCCGTCTCTTGCCTTTGAATTCCATTGCTGATAGACGGAATCGAGGCTACCCTTTTCCATCTTTTTCTAAACTCCCAGACGGAGTCTAGATGGACCCATCCCAGAATTGATCTGGATGGACGAATCTCGATGTCACCTCTAGCCTTTGAATTCCGATCCTGATAGACGGAATCGAGGCTATGCTTTTCCATCTTCTTCTAGACTACCAGATTGAGTATAGATGGTCCCATCCCAGATTCAATCTGGACGGACGAATCTTGGGGCCACCTCTTGGCTTTGAATTCCGATCCTGACAGATAGATTCAGGGCTACCCTTTTCCAATTTCTTCTAGACTACAGGACAGAGTCTAGATGGTCCCATCCCAGATTCGATCTGGATGGACGAATCTTGGTGCCACCTCTTGCCTTTGAATCTCGATCCTGACAAACGGAATCGAGGCTACCCCTTTCCATCTTCTTCTACACTACCGGACAGAGTCTAGATGGTTCCATCGTAGATTCGATCCGGACAGACGAATCTCGGTGCCACCTCATGCCTTTGATTTTCAACCTTGACAGATGGATTGAAGGCATCCCTTTTTCCATTTTCTTCTAAACTACCAGACGGAGTATAGATGGTCCCATCCCAGATTCGATCCGGACGGATGATTCTCAGTGCCACCCATTTTCCTATGAATTTTGATCCTGAATGACAGATTCTATGCTACCCTTTTCCATTTTCTTCAAGACTACTAGATGGAGTCTAGAAGGTCCCTTCCTAGATTCGATCCTGACAGACAAATCTTGGTGCCACCATTTTGCCTTTGAATTCTGATCCTGAGAGACGGATTAAAGGCTACGTTTTTCCATTTTCTTCTAGACTACCAGACAAAGTCTAGATGGTCCTACCCCATATTTGATCTGGACGGACAAATCATGATGCCACCCTTTTGCCTGTGAATTCTGATCCTGACAGACAGATTCTAGGCTAACCTTTTCCATTTTCTTCTAAACTACCAAACAGAGTCTAGATGATCCCATGCCAGATTCGATCTGAACGGACAAATCTCAGTGCCACCACTTGCCATTGAATTCTGATCCTGACAAACGTGTTCAAGGCTACCCCTTTTTCTATTTTCTTATAGACTACCGAACAAAGTCTAGATCGTCCCATCCTAGATTCGATCAAGACGGAGGAATCTCGGTGCCACCCTCTAGCCTTTGAATTCTGATCCTAACAGACGAAATCAAGGCTACCCTTTTCAAACTTCATCTAGACTACACAACAAAGTCTAGATGGTCCCATCCCAGGTTCGATCTGAACGGACGAATTCAGAGCCACCTCTTGCCTTTGAATTCCTATCCTAACAGACAGATTCTAGGCTACCCTTTTTCATTTTCTTCTAGACTACCAGACGGTGTCTAGATGGTCCCATCCAAGATTTGATCCAGAAGGACGAATCTCGGTGCCACCCTTTTGCCTGTGAATTTCGATCCTGACAGACAGATTCAAGGCTAGCCTTTTCCATTTTCTTCTAGACTACCAGATAGAGTATAGATCGTCCCATCCCTGATTCGATCCGGAAGGACTAATCTCCATGCCACCCACTTGCCTATGAATTCTGATCCTGACAGAAGGATTCAAGGCTACCCTTTTGAAAATTCTTCTAAACTACCGGACAGAGTCTAGATGGTCTCATCCCAGATTTGATCCGGACGGACGAATCTCAGTGCCACCGTTTTGCTTGTGAATTCCAATCATGACAGTCAGATTCATGGCGACCCTTTTCCCTTTTCTTCTAGACTACCAGACGGAGTCTAGATGGTCCGATCCCAGGTTCGATCCAAACGGACGAATCCCGGTGCCACCCTCTAGCCTTTGAATTCCGACTCTAACAGGCGGAATCGAGGCTACCTTCTCCATCATCTTCTAGACTACCAGATGGAGTCTTGATAGTCCCATCCCAGATTCGATCTGGATAGACGAGTCTCAATGCCACCTCTTGCCATTGAATTTCGTTCCTGAGAGATGGAATCAAGGCTTCCCTTTTACATATTCTTCTAGACTGCCAAATGAAGTATAGATGGTCCCATCCCAGATTCGATCCGGATGGTCGAATCTCGGTGCCACCTCTTGCCTTTGAATTCCTATCTTGACAAACAGATTCAAGGCTACCCTTTTCCATTTTCTTATGGACTGCCGGACGGAGTCTAGATGGTCTTATCCTAGATTCGATCTGGACAGATGAATCTCAATGCCACCTCTTGCCTTTGAATCCCGATCCTAACTGACGGAATCGAGGCTACCCGTTTCCATCTTCTTTTAGACTACCAGACGGAGTCTAGATGGACCCATCGTAGATTCGATATGGATGGTCGAATCAGGATGCCACCTCTTGCCTTTGAATTCCGATACTGATAGACAGATTCAAGGCTACCCTTTTCCATTTTCTTTTAGACTATCGAACGACGTCTAAATGGTCTCATCCATGATTCGATCTGGACGGACGAATCTTGGTGCCATCCTTTTGCCTGCGAATTCAGATCATGACAGACAGATTCTAGGCTACCATTTTCAATTTTCTTCTCGACTATCGAACATAGTCTAGTTGGTCTAATCCCAGATTCGATCTAGATAGAAGAATCTCGGTGACACCTCTTGCCTTTGAATTCCAATCCCGATAGACAGTTCAAGACTACCAGATGGAGTCCAGATGGTCCCATCCTAGATTTGATTCGGATAGGCGAATCTCGGTGCCACCCTCTTGCCTTTTTATTCCGATCTTAACATACGAAATGGAGGCTACCCTTTTCTGTTTTCTTCAAGACTACCAGACAGAGTCTAGATGGCCCTATCCTAGATTCGATCCGGACGGACGAATCTCGGTGCCATCCACTTGCCTTTTTATTTCGATCCTAACATAAAGAATGGAGGCCACCCTTTTCATATTTCTTCTAGACTACCGGACGGAGACTAGATGGACGCATCCCAGATTCGATCTGGATAGACGGAAATCGGTGCCACTCTTTTGCCTGTGAATTCCAATCCTGATACATAGATTCAAGGCAACCCTTTTCCATTTTCTTATAGACTACTCGGTGGAGTCTAGATGGCCCCATCCTAGATTCGATCTGGTCGAACAAATCTTGGTGCCACCCTTTCGCCTATGAATTTTGATCCTGATAGATGGATTCAAGGCTACCCTTTTTCATTTTCTTCTAGATTACCAGACAGAGTGTAGATGGTCCCATCTCAGGTTCGATCCGAACAGACGAATCTTGATGCCACTCTCTTGCCTTAGAATTCTGACCTTGACAGGGGGAATCGAGGCTACCTTTTCCATCTTCTTCAAGACTACCAGACGGAGTTTAGATGGACCCATCCTAGATTCGATCCGGACGGACAAATCTCAGTGCTACCTCTTGCCTTTAAATTCCGATTCTGACAAATGGATTCAAGGCTACCAGTAGACACCCCAATTTCCTATTTTTTGCAGGATAGAGATGTGGTGGCAGAGCTTTAATCCTAATTGAATCCACTTAAGCCCAATTGAAGCCCATTAGGCCCAAGGAGGCCCATAAGGCCCAAATAGGCCCATTAAACCCTATTTGAGCCCACTTGGGCCCACAAAGCCCAAATAGGCCCATTAAACCCTAATTGAGCCGACTTGGGCCCATAAAACCTATTTAGGCCCATTAAGCCCAATTGAAGCCCATTAGGCCCACATAGGCCCATTAAGCCCAATCAAGCCCATCTTGGCCCCAAAGTCCACATAGGCCCATTAAGCCCATGGAAGCCCACAATAAACAACTCAGCCCATTTTCTTCTCTTTCTCTTCCAACCCAACACCTCATTTCTTCCTCTCTATATTCATTATTTTCCTTCATTTACTGATTTTTTTTTTATCAAAAAATACAAATCCCACACCCTATTTCTTCTCTACTAATTCAACCATTGAACCCATTCCTTCTCCTTATTCCTCTCCCAAATGAGCCACTGAACCCATCTTTGCCCTACTAGTTTCATTAGCCATTTCCCCAGCTCAAGCCCCACTGATCCAGCACAAGCCAGAGCAGCCCACCATTGGATGAGTCACTGGAGGAGCTTGGATCGTCGTTCATCCCTGTCGGCGACCAAAGGAGCAGCAGGGGACAGTGTTGGTTAGTTTGTTTAGGTTGTTACGACTTCGGTTAGGAGGTTAGAAGTCTGTTGGTCGATATCTTAGAGAGTTGGAGATCTGTTATAGTGGGTCGCCGTTCTTCTGCTCACCTATAAAAGGAGGGGTAGAGGTAGAGTTGGAAAAGACTTTTGGGATCCAGAAGAAACTTAGGATGCGAGAGAGAAGAGAGCGGAGCGTGCCAGAGAATTCCAGAGAGAAAGGATAGCTCGTAGAGAGGAGAGAAGGAGATTCCAGGCGTTCTGGCGAGTTGTAGAGCTCCGTCAAGCCAGTTACGCTGCTTCTGATCCCTCCTAGTTTAATTCATTGCTTCTTGGATCCCTCCTCCTTCTTTCTGGACAATTCTGAGCCATCTAGAGCCTTCCTCTGGTCGGAATTGGTCCCCAGGGCTCACCGTCGCCGTTTCCCGGCGATGTAGGTGGGGGGGCAATCCAGGGCACGGCCTTGGCCCCCTAGTCTCCTCTCATTCCCCTCTACTCTCCCCAATGCTTTCCCGCTCCTTGGATTGCCGCTCCGACACCTCCAGACAGCCGCATGAGATCACCGGAGAACACGCCTAGAGACGTCGTCGCTGGAGAAGATGACTCCTTTAAAGAAGGAGCTCGAACCTCTCGCTGTGCCACGCACCACTGCACCATCATGGCCCAGCGGGCTTTGGAGACCTCTGCACTAGCTGTTGTAGAGGGGATTCTTGTTTCTGCCCTTCCTCACTCTTTTGCCATTTCATCATTCATTCCTTCATCGCTCCATGGTGGCTTCTTTCAAGCACCTGGAGTTCCTCGCCCTCCGATTTCTGGACACTGGCAGACCTTTATTGGTCTAGAGCCTGCAACGGAGGCAGTTACTGTGACAACTTCCAAGGCATCTGATCTAACGGTGCCCAGTCCTTCTGTTGACCCTGATTCATTTGATACCTAGTTGGCTACGATTGTCTCTTCAATAGGAATCCAACTTGCAGCATCTTTGAACCTCCAGGCCCCTATGACATCCCTGCCGCTTGATCTTCCAGCCCTCAGTACTGCTGCCGATGGTTCTGCCACTATACTGTCTCAGCAGCTTCTGGCCCTTGCATAGAAGTTGCAAAGCATGGCTTTCTCTTTGGATCCCACTTTGACTACGCCTGTTTGTCCCATTCCCGAGGATCCCGTTCCACCTGCTCACGCACTTCATGTAGCACCAGTCTCTCCACCACTACAGTTGTCGCCACAGCTTCCCGCTGTCCCGACAATGGGAGTAGCCACTCTGCCTATAGCGTCATATCCACAGCATGCATAGCATATTCCTCCTTCAACTGGTGGTCAACCTCTTGGGCTGGCAAGAGTACATCGGCCTATGAACCCAACCATATCGGTTCAGCAGCAGCTACTCCCACACATAACTACACGCACCGCACAACATAACATTTCAATACCTTTGCATCAGGTTCAGGCGTCAGTATGCACACCACCATTAGCATACACACACGGGTATGCTGTTCATCACGCCATAGCACCAGGTGGCGAGATGATAGATCTGGAGGAGCACACGGGTGCTATAGACACAGCATACGCAGGACCCACCCAGGTTGCACACTCAATGTCAGCATTGATTCCCAATGCACTTTTCTCCAAGATGAATGACCTAGAGAAAGCTCTTCGACAAGTGCAGGGCGGGCACAACCAGTCTTTCTCTTTCCAGGACCTCTGCTATTTCCCAGAGGTGTTACTCCCCCCGAACTTCCATATCCCAGAATTCGAGAAGTATAATGGGAAAGGCTGCTCGATTTCACATCTTAGGGCGTACTGTGGCGATCTCACTCAACTTCACGCTGACGAGAGACTTCTCATTCTCCTTTTCCAGAAAAGTCTTACTGGACTAGCTCTGAAGTGGTTCATATCGTTGGATATGACCACCATCAAGACCTGGAACGATCTAAGCCAAGCATTCCTAGAACAGTACTCTTTTAACCTAGACATGGTCCCATAGCGTGAGGACGTAGTCACTACCAAGCAGAAGCCCTACGAGTCATTTGGGGAGTACGTCGAGCGCTGGCGAGCCCTCGCTTCACAAGTGCGTGATAGGCCCTCTGACGAGCAGTTTATCGAAATAATTATTCGAGGAGGGCAACTAGCCATTGGAGCCCTACTGAGCATTCAACCCATTTCCACCTTCACTGCCCTGATCAAAGCTGACACCCGCGTTGAGAGCTCACTCAATAGCGGAAGCTTCCCTGTGCCAGTAGCATGCCAAGCAGACTATGGCTACCGGTGGAACTAGTAACAATAACAATGGCAACAATGGATTTAACACTGGGTTTAGCCGGAAGAAAGAGTCTGCTAGGAATGTAGTGGTGTACGTAGGAGCTCCTACTATGCTAGCCAATATGGTGAGCCTACCAGCTCCGAATCAGGTCATCTATTCTCCTGCATCTAGAGCACCTCACACTTCACAAATCACTGCCACTGCCGAGCCAGTCTACTAGCCAGCACCGGCAAGGCAGGAGCGCTATCGGGGATCAAGGCGGCTTCCACAACCTAAGAGGGACTACACTCCTTTGGTCGAGCCACTAAGTGTCATATTCCTTAGGGTAACATCAATGCTGAGGCTTCCGGAAATCCGTCCACCGCCAAACCCACTACCGCAGTGGTTTAAAGTGGATTTATATTGCAGTTACCATAGAGCCACCGGGCACTCTACAGATAATTGCTTTACACTTCAGGATTTGATTGACCGCAAGGTCATCAGTATTCATACACAGGAGGCAGAGCCTAGTCCCGCTGCACGGACACCTTATTCATCTGCATCCACATCTAGCAGCATAGTTAGCCAGCCATTGCCTGAGCATGCTACGGGAACTTTGGGTGTGCATTCGCTTTCTTTGGATGAGGTCGGGCCATTTGATCCTTCTTGCCTCACCCATAATGTTTCAGAATCTTTCTCTTATCAGTTGAGTCAGTCCTTCCTTGAAACTATCAACTCTACCGTCAGCATGATCCAGTTAACTGCCTGACCCAGGCGCACGGCTACAAGACCTACCATGCAATCCACCCCACCAACAATTAGCATGTTAACTAGACCGAGGCATAACTTGACCCACCAAACACCAGTACCTTCCTTGCCAGTTCCAGCCCCAATAGAATTAAGGGCCCATGCTCCTGTGATCATCAACCTAACACAGGACACCCATCGCATGCCCTATAGCTACACCATCGAAATGTGCACAAAGGTAACGCGGACAGGAAGGGTATACAAAGCCCTAGTCCCAGCAAACAAGACCAATCAGCTTGTGGTTTCATCTACCCAATCAAAAACCCACACTCTCAGTCTAATCCTTGAAGAGACTGCCACAAGAGCTAACCCCACTCCCAAAGTTGACCCACCGGTAGCCGATATTACTGCCCAGTTGAAAAAGATCAAAGCAGATATATCCATATGGGACCTAATCCACACCTCGGATGAACATAGAGAGGCGTTCCTCCAAGTCTTTCAGGCCGCCCATGTTTCCTCAACTATAGAACCGTTAGCCTTGGAGGAGATGATAGCCGCGTCTGAGGTCATTTCTATCTCCAGCTTAGAGCTTCCTCCGACAAGGACAAATCACAACCAGCCCCTTTTCATCGTGGTGCAATACCAAAATTACCGCATTCCTCTCACTTTGGTCGATAATGGCACTGGTTTGAACGTCTGCCCCTTGCGAACTGCAAGTCAGGTCGGCTTCAAATCGGAGGACATCACTCCAACAGTGAAGGGAATGACGGCCTTCAACAACACGCACCACGATGCCTTAGGGATCCTATTCATTCCCTTAATCATTGGCCCTGCTCGTTTCGAGGTCGAGTTCTATGTCGTTGACCTTGAACCATCTTTCAATCTTCTGCTTGGGCGCCCTTAGCTCCACAAGCATCAAGTCATCCCCTCAACCCTCCACCGCATGATTAAATTTCGTTGGAACAATGACATTGTCGTTGTGATGGTGGAAAACCTCAAGAAGGAGAAGGTTGAGGCAATCTCTTCAGTCTCTCTCCATACTGTCCATTTTGACTCTAAACCTTCTGATGTGCTCTACCGTGTTGACCGTTTTGAACTGGTCAACTTTATTCTGATTCTCGAGCGTGCCAGTCATTTGGCTGCTTTTGGCAACCCCTTTTTGATGGTTGAGAATCTATGTCAAAGATGGGGGTACGAGAAGGGAGCACCTCTCTGGCAAAATGGCTAAGGAATCGCAGAACCAATCGTCGCGGAGAGAAGACGCGAGTTTGAAGGACTGGGATACGAGCACAAGCTGCAAGACAGATGCCCAAGGCGTCGTAAGTACTAAAAGCTCGTTATTCCACGAAATTTAAACAATTTTGTCTGTGCAGGATTGCTGGATCCCAATCGGAGTTTGATGTTTGCAAAGCCTAAGCCAATCAATGAGCCAGAATGAGTATGCGTAGAGGATTACTATTCTGAGGTGGAAGTTTTGGACTTCACAATGGGTTCAACATCATCCGAGTCCCCGAGGATAGCTATGCTAGCATTGCCGCCTCCAGAGTCAATAAAGTGTCTTTCCACCAATCCAGTTGCAGTATGGGATTCAACGAGAGTAGATTCAGCAATAGGAGCTTCAGAACAATGGTTAGTGTGACCATGCCGGACCCCGACGGGAGGCGGGAGAGGGATCACAGCCATGCCAATGATGGTGAAGGCGCAAGGATAAAAGAAAAGAAAAGGGAGTCGCCACCTAGTCTTTTAAGGGAAAGACGAGGAAAACCACGAAAGGATGAATGCATAGG
>JAMKQA010000723.1:0-27331 GCA_024699735.1 Posidonia australis | reverse complement strand
GCGGCCCTGGTGGCGTAGAGCCCCTCGCTGCCCCCATGGAAGAAGAAGGAGTTCGAGCGAGGGGAGAAGGTTTCCTTGGTGTACTCATGGATCGATGCTAGGGCTTGCGGTGGGAAGGCGGAGGCGAACACTAGAATCCCGAGCAAAAACCCCGGGAGGGACGGATTGGAGGGGCAAACGCGCCGCCACTTCATCCCTCAGAGAGAGAGAGAGAGAGAGAGAGAGAGGAAGAGAGAGATGGAGATGGTAGAGTGAGGGAGAAGAGTGGAAGAGAAGAAGGAAGGTCAGAAGTAGGAGGTTGTTGCAGGGAAGGGTACTTGAGTGTATGCTTTAAATGAAGGGAAAGTTTAGCGGTTTTTTCATTATTATTTTTTTGAACTTATTTTTTTATTTATAATTTTTTAAATTTATATCACGGAAAAGTCGGTAACTGTTTTAAAGGAAAAAAAACTAGAGATATATGATTCGTTAGTTTTGGGAAAAATATCTTTTATCAAAAAATTAGGGTCCAAAATTCAAATGGGATTTAAGTTGTAATTATGAAAGACTGTCTGACCAATTGAGACATAATCAGTAACTTTAGGTAGTGTTTGGTGATGTTTATAGAAAAACAGATTATTCTCATAAATAACGTTTTTAAAAAAATTAGTCTTCACAGTTTTTATAACCAATTTATTTGAAAGTTTTAATGTACAAACAAAAAACTAACATGTTGAAATAATCTGGCTTAAAAAAAACTGTTTGATTCAACTTTTCAGGAATAAACACTTTTTTATAAGATGATTGTAATAATCGGTACCAAATGGACCCTTAGGTAGTATTTAGTAATGCTTATGGAAAAAGAGATTATTCTCATAAGTAGTGTTTTTGAAAAAACTAGTCTTCAGTGTTTTTGAAAATCAGCTTATTTGACGGCTTTTATGTACAAAGAAAAGGTTAATTTAACGAAATAATCTAACGTAAAAAAAACTGTTTGGCTCAACTTTTTAAAAATAAACATTTCTTTTTTTATAAATTGATTCTAATAATCGTTACCAAACGACACCTTAATCTATAGTGAAGTTGAGTTGACCAAAATGTTATACTCTCAAACTTCGTGAAGGCTTTGATCGTGTGGTCAATTCTTTATTGTCATTTTGAAAGTGTGACATGTAGGATTGATTATCCATTTTTAATTGTAAATCATGTAATTAATTGTAATATTGTATAAATGATTTATTAATGGATAATCTGTTGTTTCTTGGTTGTGTGAGCTTGTAGTTGCCCTTCTGTGCACCTACTTGTGATTTGGGACCAATGTAGAGTCCGTTTTAAGGATGCACAGTCGTCTCGGTTTGTGTGCCTGTCTTTTCTTCTTTTTCTTTCCTTCTTTTTCTTTTTCTTCTCTCTCTCTCTCACGAGCCCGCACCATTCCCATCTCCTTCTTTCCCTTCCCCGACCCGTGCCACCAACGACGCCAGTTTGTGCCACACCGTTTCTTCCGACGCGATGGGCAGCCAACGCAACGCTGGAGGAGGAGAGGATAAAGGTAGGCGGAGGCAAGTGAGGAGAGGGAAGGTAAACCAAGAAAAAGGAAGGAAAGGAAGAGCGGCACATGACTGAGGAGGCGGTGGCTTGCGAGGATCGTCGAGGCTTTGCCGAGGCGCAAGAGGCTCGCCGGAGTGTGGGAGGGCCGCCAGAAGGCTGAGCCAAGTATGCGACCCCTGTCCCTCCTCGTTTCTTTTGTGGCTTAAAATCGTAGAAAATATCATGAAAATGACGAAAAATGCATGTAAAATCGTAGAAAATATGGAAAATTGATGAAAATGAGTTAAAATGCATGAAAACATAAATATCATGCGGTTAGGATTGAAATTTGTAGGAATATGCAAATTTTTGGGTTGTGGACTACAGTAGCCGTTCTAGAGCTCCTCGCCTTTGTGATTTTCATGTGAATCACACAGTTAATGGATTGAGGAATGGTTTGAGGGGTTTTGAAGTAGACTCAATAGTCTACACCTCATGATTTATTGGTAAATTGTGATGTGTGTTTGGGTGTCCGATTGAGGCTCCCACTTCGGGCGATTTTCATCGACCGAAACAGGAGTGTGTCCTGTCTGCGAGGAATTCGGTATGCCGAAATCCTGACAGATTAAGTCAGGATCCCTGATTTTGGTAGACCAAAATCTTTCGATCGATCAAAACAAGGGGTTTTAGTGTACCAAATAAGTTCGGTATACCGAATCAGGAGATTTCGATATACCTAACCTAAAATTCGGTCTACCGATTTTACCCTGACCCTAAGATATGCAAATGTGAATATAATTGAAGGATAAATGGTTTTAAGTGTATGTAAAACATGTGTTAATGAAGTTTTCCCCATATAAGATGACATGGAGGAATATAGAACCCAAATAAGTAAATTTGGGAATCGTTTTGGGATTTTAGACCCTATAAATGGATAAAATGGTTGATTATGTGTGGTTTTGGGTATAAGACCCAATTTGTGAATTTTAAAGCATGACTTTTCATGAATTGAGTCAGGATCCCTCAAGAGGGTCAAGTATTGCATGGAAGACGGATTCTTACAATAAAAAAGAATGAAATGGAAATGGTTTTGAAAAGAAAAACTTAAAGAGTTTCGAAAATGAAACACTAATAATGTGTCAAGGAACCACAGGGGTTGGTGTCGACAACGTGGTAGGAGTATGAGGCTCCAATAAGACCAGTTGCGAGACACGACTGTGGTTACCGAGCTTGAGACGGTGTAGGTTGAGCTTGGGTCGTTGAACCTAGTTGTTTGGGTCACCGAGCTCGTGACGGTTGTAGGCTGAGCCTAGGTTATTGAACCTAGTTGTTCGGGTCACCGGCGGTGTAGGCTGAGCCTAAGTTGTTGTACCTAGTTGTTCGAGACACCGATGGGGCGTCAGACAAAGACGTATCCCTGTGCATATATGAAAGAAATTGAGGCCGGTTGACCAAGGCGGTGGCATCCCGCACGGGAAATTTCACCCTGGCTGTGTAGAGAAGTAGGGGAAATGATGTCCTCGTCTACTGCTTGTGTGCCTAATTACCCCTGATTAAGGTAACATCAATAAAGAAAAGTGGAAATGAATAAAAAAAGAAATGTGGTTTGGCTAAGATTGAACTTATGAATGGTCCTAGAATCCTAAAAATGAATAAGATTTATGGTTTTAACCAGTTACCAGCCAATATTTAAGGTTTTAGTTTGAGCCCTGAGAGGCATCATGTTTTAGGCTGCATTTGGTCAGAAATATGAGTTCTTAAAAGTGATTTTGGTTTTGGGAAGAAATCCCAACTATGGAAAAGGACATGTTTTGGAAAATGATTTCCAAATGCTTTCAAAAAAAAATGTAAAATGTGTGTTTCTGAAAGAGAATATGATTTGGAATAAATTTCCAAACGTTTTGAAAAGAAACGAAAGATGGGTTTTGAAAAGAGTTGGATTTGGGATTTAATTCTCAAGTGATTTCAAACAAAAGAAAAGGGAATGATATTTTAAAAGAAAAAGAAGATTTTCAAAAGAAAACCAAGCTTTGAAAATTAAAAAACTGAGTTTTATAGTTTTCCAGATATTTTGTAGTTTGTGTGTTTGGGGTGAGTACTGGGTGACTTAGATGTCACTCACGCGTGTTTGTTTGTTTTCAAGTGCCGTTTGAGTGCAGTCGAGTTCCCGTACCGGAGTCGGAGCTTTTAGTTGCACATTGTTTCCTGGAGGTGAGCCTTAGTTACAGTTATTTAATTTTATTGTAGTTAGTTTAATTTTACTTATGATACTATGATTTAGGTAACATGTCTGGATTCGGGACGTTACAGAAAGAGAAAAAGAATTGTAGGTACATTTCACCGAACAAATTAAATTCTAGTTATTGAATTACTCTAGGGAAGCATTTCCTCGAGCAAATTGAGAAAATGCTAGATCTCATTAAGGTAGATTATGGGTTGATTTTCAGGAGCCAGTTTTCTATGGTGGTAATTATAAAAATCCCTTGGAATTTTCTTAAAGACATAGCTAAAGATCAACATTGTTTATTTTCTATTTTGAAAGTCCTTGTTCAAATGGAAGCCACTGTATTTGACCAGAAACGTTTATTCATGATGGAAGTTCATCGTTTCACAACTTTGTTCAGACAACTAAGAAAGTTTATTATGTTGAAAGATGATAAACTATAAATGCAAAACTTTTATCATCACTCAATCACATGCTTATGAAAAATTAGTGTTGAAAATTATTTATACTAATTTAAAAAACAATAGTTTAAGTTTTAACCTCCTTTAAATATTGTTATTTGTTATAATATTTGCTCTAAAAGAATGTCACTTGACGTAATATTTTCTTCAAAGAATACCATGTCTACTTTTTAAGAAGAATTGACACATAACGTATGATTTTATTTTTTTTACAATTAAAACTTAAGACATGGTTTAAACACGACTAACGTATAGAGAAGTTATCCAATGTGGTTGTATGGACCACACCAAATTAGGGTCGTTTGCCCTGTGGTACAATGTGGGAATGGAGACAGCCCCAATCTAGTGTGGTTGATGTGATCAGACCACACTAGAAAATTTTCCTTAACATATAATATAATAAATTTCACTTAAATTATTTGTTGTACCTTTTAATTAATATCGTGTCATTATTATCAGAAGTTATTTTTTGGTAGTGACATTTGTCCTTATAATATCAATAGAAACTACTAGAATATGTCTAATTCTTACTTATTAGTTTTTTTATTTTTTTTAAAAGTAACTAGTAGCATCAAATAAATTTAGAAGTAACATTTATATTTCAATAAATAAATATAATATAAAACTATATTTGTATCTATTTATTTATAAATTTTGGTTGTATATGTGGCATCTTATATAGATTCTCTTGTTTCTTACAAACTCAATTACAATTTTAATATAATAATTATCATAGAATTATAATTTAGAAAAATAAATATCCTGAAATCTTGTCACATGACAAGTGGATAAACACAACTATAGGTAACTTATATAAAAAATCATATGTTCAATACTTTAGACAATATTTAACTTTATGAACATCAAATATAGTAATAAATAATATATTATATATAAATCTTTATAAAAGAAGATGAAAAGACATTATGCTACCTTAGATGGTAGTTTGGTGTGTCACATGTCATGCTTCCAATATGCCTCATAATAAACTAAAAATATATTTTACACAATTAGAAATAAAAAGATAAATAATAATAGTGATGTATTATAGGAGTGAAAAAATAAATCTAAATAATATAGGGATAAATAAAAATAGAGGTAATTTTTCATAGAATGCCAAATGTTTAACACTTTATGTCGTTATTTTACATTTATATTTTTATTTTATAATTTGTGTATGAAAACAATTGATTGCATCAAACTTAGTGAACCTTCATGAGTTACAAGATAATTAAACAATCATAAGTTCCATAACATGCCATCTTTTACTTCATTATACAATGAGAGAGTGCCTACATAGCATGTTACTTGTCACACTCTTAATATACTCTCAAGTCAAGTGGCACTTATTTAAGGCCTTAGAGTAAAAAAACTAAAGCCAAGTGGCACTTCCTTAACACCTTAAATTATAAAATTATTGCTTTAAAATATAGATAGCATGTTTGGGATTTTAGGAGTGCATGTATCAATTATGCAAGTCTAATAATAATATTATAAAATATAAATTATGAAATATTGTTTTCTATTTTTTTCATTCATATTTTTTACAAATACATTTTCAAATGTAATATGAAAATATAAAACTATGTTTGCACTTGACATTAATCATTTATTTATTTGAAATAAACATTTGAAAAGATTACAAAATCAAATGACTAAAAGTTTAAGGTCCCAATTTTTTTTAAATATTAACATTAGTAACCCATATATTTAATAATTTTTAAATATATTTATTCTAAGAAATATTAAAGAATCTAATGTAACATAAAATAGGGTTTACATGAAGAAGTCACATGATTTATTAGAAAAGAGTTAAAAAGTAGTAGCATTATTATGGATATAAGGAGTTTTATGTTTCTAAGAAGGACATATCTTCAAACAAATTATAGTTTAAAATAGGCAAACCTATTCCTATAGACATTATAATTCCAATATTAGTCTTGATTGGTTTTTAATTGTCCATTAGTAAGTAACTATAAAATAATTTATTTAGAAAACACAAATTTAAAATAGAGTTAAATTAAAATTCAAATTGAAAAAGTATTTAACTTTATAAACATCATACGTGGTAATAAGTAAGATATTATATATAAAACTTTATAAAAGAATAAGAAAGGACATTGTGCTACAGAGGTTAATTTGATGTGTCATATGCTATGCTTCTAGTATGCCTTCAACTCTTTTTTTTCTTAAGGAGCATAAATAATAGGCTAAAAACATATTTTACACAATTAAAAATAAAAAAGTAAATAATAATAGTGATGTAAAAGAAGTGGAAAAAATGAATCTAAATGGTATAGAGATAAAGAAAAATATAGATAACTTCTTATGGAATACCAAATGTTCAACACTTTATTTAACTTTATGAACATAAATATGGTAATAAATAATATATTATATATAAATCTTTATAATAGTGGTGTAAAAAAAGTTTTCAAGTAACGTTTGTGTTGCAACTTCCAATTTACCATAAACAACTAAAATCATTGAATATTTTGTTGAATTAACACCCTTATATATCTTTCGAAAATTATTAGGTGCGAGCCATGCACATGTCTCATCTGCTGTTTTTGAAACCGAACCAGACTAACTGATTCAATCAATTTGAACCAGATCAGTTGAATAAATGTTTTTTAAAAGAGAAAATCGGTTGGGTAATTAAACCAGTGTAAATCGCTTTGAACCGCCTTAAACCGGTCGAGCTATTTGGTTGAACCATTTGGTTGAACAGCTGGTTTAAATGCCTTATATAAAAGGAAAAAAACCAAACCCTCTAATTGAAGGAGAGCCTGCAGAAGAGAAAGTGAGAAACCTAAACCCCCAAACCCTCGCATCGGCATCTCTCCTCCTCGCCACCTCTGACTCTCCCCCACCTCATCGTTGTCGTCTACAACAGCATCTGCCGACTTTCATCCACCTTGCCTCAACCTGCCTCCGCCAACCTCCTGCCACATCCATCCTCCACCTCTGCTTTCTACCTCAGTTTGCCTCAACCCACCTACACTAGCCACCTGCCTTAGCCCACCTCCACCTGCACTACCGCCTTGTACCTCTAGCTCTACGCTCCTTCCAACTGTAAGCAATAAATATCATTACTAAGATGCAACTTAACATGTATATTTTTTGCTTTTAAGCATGGATACTCAGTGATCTATTAGGCATTAGCAACACTCATTAGTCATTAGCATGGATTTTTTTTGAATGAATTTTTGTTGTCGATTATATCAATGATTTATTAGCAATACTCAAGTGATTTTTTGCTTCAATGATGTATCAGATTCAATAGCAATACCCTATGTTGTTTTTTGCCTCAGTGATTACTATTTGGATTATGTTTGCTATGTATAATTGTATATGGTAAGTTGTGAATTATTTTTTTGTTTTATAGATGGAGAATAATTAAGGTTCTACTCCTAATTCGGGTTGCTTTTATGATCTTTTTCATCTTGGATCATATAATAATGGTTTATTATGTGTGCTAGTTAGTAACCTAGTATGCTATATTGCTATTGGTTCCATATTTATTATTTCATAATTCATAATTTCATATGCCTTGTTTTATGCCAAATTCATATTTATTTACATTTCACATCAAACATGTTGATTCATATATTATGTCCATTTATCATACATTTGACGTCAAATAGATTTATTTCCTCTATTTGAAATAGGTTGATTCATATATTGAAAATAGGTTTATAATCTATAGAAGTAATATAATAATTGGGTTAAATTGGTTTATAGCGGGTTAAACTGGTTTTTAGACTGCAAATATAACATCGGGTCAATCTAATTATCAGTTTACTTATTGATGACATCATGATGATGTCAGCACCGGTTGAACTGGATAAAACCATCGATTGAACCAAAATCGATACACTTTTGGTATGTCCTTTGGTTCAATTTCTAAAACCTTGGTCTCATCCAAGCAGTCAAACATTCCAAGCCATTGGATCAAGATAGTGTAAATCTAGTGGCTATTGTTAATGTAACAAAAATGATTTTTTTTTTTACTTGTTGACATGAGCTCTCTCTCCTATTTTATCTCCTCCCCCTTTATCTCTCATCTCTCTCTTGTTTTCTCTCTCTCTCCTATTTCTCATCTTTCTCTATGCTAAACAAGAGGTGACGATGGTGGGCCATCGATGATAGCAACAAAGGTGAGCAACAGTGTTGGTGAATGAATAAGGGGCAATGGTAGTGGTTAACGATAGTACCGACGAAGAGACAGAAAAAGCGACTAGTCGGTGGTGATATATGGTAGGCAAAGGTGGTGATCAATGAGAGGTGCCAGTAATGGTGACCAACAGGAGGCGTTGATGGTGGTGAATGGTAGGAAGTGTCGATGGTGGTGATTGATGGGAGGTGACGGTGGTGTTGAACAACGTGAGGCATCGATGATGGCACTATAAAAGGGAGGCAACAATTATGGTGCCAGCAACACTATCTGTAAGGACGACAATCTCTAACCTTATTTGCCAATCTAACCCAACATAATCTAGTTTTAAAGTTGATTAAATATTGTATTGTTATATAACATTTTTTTCTAATTAGTTATTACCAGTAGACATATCTTAACATGATTACGACCCATTAACCCCTTTTTGACATAAATCAAACCTATTTGATCTGATTTAGCTTATTTGAAGTTTTAAAGGAATATCTAAACATATAATCACATTGTTTTTGTGTAAATTAGTTTTTTAAACATTAAAGACATCACTTTTGTTCCTTAATGATATTATTCATGTCAAATTGTAGTAAATTACATAAAAAATAAATTCAACACAAATACTACTTGTGTTAACACGAACCCGAATCCAACAATTTGAATTGCCACCCATAGACAATGGCGGTCAACAATAAGGAGGTGTCAGTAATCAATCATGCTAAAAAGCGACAATCAATCATGCTAAATAGCGATAATGGTGGAGAAAAAGAGAGAGCATGTAAGAAGAGAGAGAGAGAGAACAATGAAGGATTTTTTTAAACGAAACTAGTAGACCATATAAGTGCATCACATGATTACAAGTAAAAAAAATAAATTTATGAATATAACAAAAAAGAGTGATAGTTTTAAAAAAAGATGTACTTTCTTATGAAATGCCAAAAGTTTTTTATTTTCAAACATTATTTTACATTTAAAAGTTTCATTTGTAGTTAATATATCAATACAATTAATTATAATAAATTACGTAGACCTTTGAAACCCAAGTGATAATTAGGATTAATGAAATGACATTCTTTGATTTGATATGAATGGAAAAAGTATTATTAGTTATATTATATGTCATACTCTCAAGACATACTTAAGTCATATGACATTCACTTAAAATCATTAAATACAAAACTATTATTTTCTAAGGGAGTATAGATAGATGGTAAACTAAACATGTGGCATAAATTATTAGAATAATAATCAAGAACAATTTATGAGTATAGATAGAAGGTTGCTTTGTTGGCTTTAGGGGTTGTTGGTCAATAGAAGCAATTGACTCCTCATAAGGGATCTGCAAGAAGAAGAAGAATAATCAGAGATCACCAACCAGTGTGGGCCAACGGAGATGCTTCGATGCCTACGTCAATAAGAAGAGGATCAGATTTTTTTTAGAGAGGGAGTGGAGGGTATGAAAACTTGAACCTCCTCCTTTCTTTCTTTGTCAAGGTGTGAAAGGATCGAGTTTATAATTAAGGACGGTGGGCTGAGTCCACCAGGAGCGTGGTCTATAGAGGTCATGGCCTAGATGTGTAGAGGGCTTTAGATGTAGAACTACGCATGGTCAGGTGGCTGTGTCAGGAGTGACAAGTGGTTGTGACAAAGAGTTATGGCATGTTAGGTGGCCATCGAAAGTGTATATTGCTTGAAGATCTTGAAGAAGTGGCTTCTGTCAGGTGTAGAAAATTTTGTGTATATAAAGAGTTGCACCAATCAACACAAGCCTGCATGCCCATATGAAGCTTCCTCGGAGAGCATGTGGCTGAGGTGGTGTGTTGTGGCTTGGCTGCACAACCAGCATAGGAGCTAAACGCCAGACCAACGCAAAGATGCACATTCTAACTGGTTGTCCTCTCATGTGCCTGTAGGTTGTTTGTTCGAAGTTTTTGGGCTACTTCGCCTTAGCTGTTCTACTCTAGCTTGAGCCTAGCGCCTAGGTGTCTTTAGGTGATTGGCCTATGGTTGTTCAACTTGAACTGAATGGGGTGAAATATCCTACATCATAAAATATAAATAATCAAATATTGTCTCTTTTATAATAGTCTTTATTTATTCAATGCTTAAAAAACATATGTAAAAAATTTGATATGAAATTTTTATAGTTAATTGTTAAAACAAAAAAGATATATATAAAGTTGTTTATCACATTCAATATAAATGTAACATTACAAACAAATAATATTAACAATTGAGTCTCTTATTATAATATTAACTCATATAAGTTATGGAAATTCAAGAGTCTAACAAGACTAAGAAATGATGTTAAGAAAGAGAATTAGTCAGGCAAAGAGGATATGAATAAGTAATATTGCATTTAAATATAATTAATGGGTAGTACATGCATGTATTTCAAGTTTATCAATGAAGAAACTTGAAAATGGAAAGTCAAGAAAATCATGGATTTATTGAGAATAACTGAAATAATTGAACTTTCTAAAAATAATTTGACTTATTTATTTTTATAGTTGATTGTTTGCAACAAAAAAGATATATTGTAACACCTATAAATTCATTTTGTAATTATTTACATTTTTAATGAATTTATTCCTAGGTGGGTGCTACTGTTCCTGAGGCCCGTTGTGTGAAATTGTGGTTTGGACTTGGGCCTCATGGGCTGGCTTCTACTTGTGTGTTCTTGTACTTGTCCCTACGTGGTTGGCACTGTGCGTGGTTAGCATTGTGCATGTGAGCCGGTGTGTGGATCTGTATGGGGCCCATGTTTGTGGGCCGATTAGTGAGACTTGCAGTTGGCCTCGTGCTGAGAGTGGGTGGTTATGTGTGCAGGATTTGTTTTTGGCAGGTGTAGGCTGGTTGGTGTGCATGCGTGCTTACCTTCCTCCCTGCGTGGTTATTTAAGCCAAGGCACACTCCTCATGTAGCAATCCATCCTTCCCTCCTCTCCCGTGCCTCCTTCTCCTCCCTGAGTACGCCACTCTTCCCCCCCCTCTATTCCACCGTCTGTCTCTCTCTCTCTCCCTTCCTTCCCCTCTCTCTCCCTCCACTCACCCCCTTCTCCACCACTCCCTCTCCCTCTTCCCCATTCCCTTTCTCCCCTGTTGCCTCTGTTCGGTGTGCTAGAGGGACAACGACGACTTGAGGCAGTGCGTGGTGGTGCGTGGAGCTCTAGTGCGGTGTCCCTGAGGTCATGGAATGGTTGAGGATGCCTGGGGTCACAGGAGTTGGCTAGAGATCGGAGTGGATCATTGGAGTGCGTTTTCAGGTACGTACCTCACCCTTATATTGTAGAAAGCATGAAAATGGTAGAAAATGATAGGAATACATGAAATCTAGGTAAAATTACATTCCTAGAATTTATTATGAATTTATGATGATTTATGGTGGTATTTATGTCCATTAATGGCGTTATATGGTTTTGGGTCATTTTCGACTGCTGTGGCTTCTCAAATTTATTTCTTCTCACATGATGGATGGATTTTGGTCTGGATTATGTGGAGTTGGAGTAGACTTGAGGGTCTACAATATATGTTTTAATTGGATTTTGTGGTGCTTATTTTGGGAGTCTGCTTCTTGGTTCCATTTTGAGTGATTTTGCGGGTTCTAACTGGGGGCTGTTTTCTACTTTTGTAGAAAACAACATACCGAATCATTTCAGTATGCCGTTTTTCTGTCAGTTTGGTTCTCTTGGTGTAAGTTTGGTTGATCGAACCAAATCAAACAACCAAATCAAGGATTTTTGGTCAACCAATATGGTTTTCGGTATGCCATTCCATACCTCGAGTGTTGACCTATACCTAGTTTGGACGACTGATCCTTTTTGATCGACCGAACCTGGGAATTTCGATATTCTATTTTTCAAAAACGGTCTGCTGAATTAGACCCCAGCTGCCCTTATGAAAAGATGGTTTTTTGAGGATTTCCAGATTGGTTTGTTTTGCCTATTTGAGATGGGATCATGGGCCATTAGTGGTGGTCTTGTGGGATACTTGATATACCGTTTTGTTGAGGTTTTTGAATGAGTTTCTAAAGATATAGAATGCTTTGAAAATGGTTTTCAAAGAGATGAGCTGGCCCATTTTAGAAAATAGTTTTCCTGATTTTCTGTGTGTTGGCCGAGACACTGTGGGATTGTGTCGTTAGGACCACGGAATGCGACGACATTCTTGGGTGGTCGAGCCCGTCTCCCCGATTAAGGTCAAGGGCCGAGAGATCAAGGCGAGTGTTCGTCGGGTTTTGGAGGTAGGATACTCCTTGACTGTCGTTCATGGGGCCGAGGTTGAGGTCTCCGGGTTGAGGTGTCTTGTGGCATGATGGGGAGGTATGATACTTCTACTATTTGTGTGAGCAAAGACGCTTAGGAGTGGAGGTATAACACTCCCTCCTGAGCACCATGTGGAAGATGCCATGAGGAGGCGTACTCTGTGGTGCGTAGTGCGGGTGAGACATGTGTCTTGTAGCTAGTAACCTCCTAAGAAATAGGATTGTTTTTCCAAAGAGGGTTGGCCTTGTAAGGGTTCTCGAGGTGGGAGAATTACGGAAAGGTGATCGCTCCTACACAGGGTTGCATCACTATGGCCGTGCAGTGCATCTTGGTGGCTGCTTGTGGCTAGAGTTGGTTGCTTGACGCCAGACTTCCTAACTCATTGTGTGTGTTTTTGGCCATTAAGGGCCTTGTTTTGTAGTTTTGGGCTTGTAGAACCCTATTTACTGTTTTGACCGGTGTGGACCGCGTTCGTTGTGGATTTTGGCCTGTCGGGCCTGATTTGTCAGTCTTAGTGGTTTTGGAGAAAATGATTTGTGAAATGATCTTTAAGGAAAAATTAATATAGATTTGTTTTCTGCTGTTTTTCGTAGGGTGTATTTAGGTGACTTTTGTCACTCATGCTTGTTCTTCGTGGTTTTTGAGTTGCAAGTGCAGGCATGTAGATGGGTTTAAGCATGATGCACATAGTCCGCAGTCTCGTAGTTGCACATATAGGTTCCTAGTAGTTGATATTTCTGTTTAGCTTCTAATTTCCTGTAATTTAAATTGTTTTGAATTATTATAGAAATTAGGAGCGTTACAGGCACCAGGTTCACTAGGTTGCATTAGCCCTGGGTGTCCGATCGTGAGACTCCATAGATTTTGCATGCATGGTAGAGTTTGCATCTAGTTTCCATCATGGTTTTCTGGTTGCTATTTTGTTTGTGGTGCAGGTGTTTTGCCTCTCTCCTGGCAGGATGCCTTATCGTGGTCGTAAGGGCAAGGCCCCTATTAAGGAATCTGAGCCCAGAGAGAATGTGAGCAGATGGAAGGTTGTTCATACTAAGCTGTGGAGCTTGGCACACAGGATCTCCCATGCCTTCAGCAAGAGTAGTACTAACGAGCTATCAGGTGACCTGTGGCTGAGACAATTCACTAAGCTTTGTCCACTGTCGTTCAAGGCCAAGGTCGATGTTGAGGAGAGTGAGGCCTAGCTGGAGAAGATGATGAAGATGCTGGAGAGTATGGTGTGCCTAGAGGAACATTGGGTGTGGCTGGCGACTTATCTGCTAGATGGTGAGGCAGATAAGTGACGGAAGTATGTGAGGCAGCTGTAGTTTCCAGACTCAGTAACTGACAGCATTCAGTGGAAGAATTTCAAAGTGGCTTTCTATGATATGTATTTCCCCGCTCATGTGAAGGAGTAGCTTTGGTGAGACTTTTAGAGTTTGGAGTAGGGCACAATGTCGATGCTCGAGAATGAGACTAAGTTCGCTCAGCTGGAGCGTTTCGCTCTCACCTATGAGTTTGAGGAGGAGTGAGCGCAGAGGTTCTTGGACGGCTTAAACTCAGGGCTACGGGTGAAAGTGATGGACTGTCCATGTCAAACTGTGGAGGATATGGTTGGGATGGCTTATCGCTTTGAGGTGGAGCATCGGAAGTATCTAGAGAGCCGTCCTAAAAGGAAGGGTAAGTTTTCTTTTGCCTCTCGATTCTCTTTCTCTGGTCCTCTAACTGTTAGTAATTCAGGTAGCCCTGAAAAGAAGCAAAAGAGGAGGTCCAATGTTTCCTCTCCAAGTTGGCGGAGCTGGCTTTAGTTAGACAAGGTCTAGTGGTACCGATGGGAACCAGTGTTTCAACTATGGTAAGGTGAGCCACATTGCTGCACATTCTCCCCAACCTAGGCGGATTCCACTCCAATGTATGCTACAACTGCGAAAAGGTGGGACATGTTTAGAGGCTCTATCCGGAAGCGTTGAAGAAGGCAAGAAGCGTGTCGTAGCAACCAACTAGGAGACGGGTGTTCACCATTACAGTTCTAGGTGTTGGGACCTTGGGAGATGTAGTTAAGAGTAAGGATGACTAGTTGATATTGTGACCCTCTATAATTGTTGTAATATCTTTGTAACCTAGACATCTACCTGATTGTATGGATGTGGTGTTATTGTTTGGCTTGGCCATTAGGTTCTTTATTGTAGCAGGTCGGATGGCCAAAGTATTGTTTGACTCAGGAAGCTCTTTCTCCTTTGTCTCTGAGTCTTTCGTGGCAAAGTTGGGAGAGAGACCAGTTAGATTGGCTTTTCATCTCATGCGGTAACACCACTGGGGGAGCACAGTTTGGCGTGGAAGTATATGCGATCTGTCGACTTGATGCTAAATGGCAAAGAGTTTGATGCCAGTCTGATTGTGATGGACATGCAGGAGTACGATATGATACTCGGCATGGATTGGTTGGCGTAGCAGTCCGCTTTGATTGACTATGCTCGGAGGAGAGTTTATTTTGGGTCTCTTGAGGATGGGTCTTTCTTTGTGTAAGATGGGTGTCAGGGTGAGCCTAAGCTTGTCGTTTCAGCTATGAAGGCTTATAAGTCCTTAACCAGGGGTTACGTGGGGTATTTAGCTAGTATAATTACCTCCATTTCTCCTGAGTTGGGTGTTCACAACATCTCTATGATGTGTGAATATCTCGACATTTTCCCTGATGATTTGCTTGGTATGCCACCTCACAGGGAAGTAGAATTCTCGATCGATCTGATTCTTGATTTTGGTGTTGTGTCAAAGCCTCCCTATCGCATGGCACTAGCAGAGTTGCGAGAGTTCAAGACTCAATTGCAGGAGTTACTGGACAAGGGATTTATCAGGTCGAGTGTGTCTCCTCGAGTGTGCCTGTCTTGTTCGTCCGTAAGAAAGATGGTTCGCTCCTATTGTGCATAGACTATCGGATGCTGAACCAGATTATGGTGAAGAGTAAGTATCTCTTGCCTTACATTGATGACCTATTTGACCAGTTGTAGTCTGCATCTGTGTTCTGGAAGATTGACCAGAAGTCAGGATATCACCAGTTGAGGATACAAGACTCAGACATTCAAAAGATTGCTTTCCAGACGTGATACGGGCATTACAAGTTCACGATCATGCCTTACGGGCTGACCAATGTACCGACTGCGTTTATGGATATAATGAATAGGATTTTCAACCCTTTTCTAAAATCAGTTCGTTGTGGTTTTTGTTAATGACGTGCTGGTCTACTCCCTTGATATGGAGACTCACGCCTTGCACTTGAGGGTGGTTTTGGATACTCTGAGGCGTCATTAGTTGTACGTCAAATTCTCCAAGTGTGAGTTTTGGCTGAGTAAAGTTATATTCCTTGGCCATTTGATTGTTGGAAAAGGCGTCATAGTAGATCCAACCAAGGTCTAGGCAATGAGCAGTTGGGAGCGACCTAGGATAGTGACGGAGACTAGGAGTTTCTTGGATCTGGTGGGCTATTATAGGAAGTTTATCAGATATTTCTCATCCATAGCCATGCCTCTGACAAAGTTGACGAGGAAGGGAGTTTCGTTTTGTTTGGACCAGAATTGTGAGGTGAGTTTCCAAGAGTTGAAGTCTTGTTTGCTTTTTGCCCCTGTGTTGACTTTGCCTTCTAGAAGTGGTGGCTTCACTGTGTATGGTGACGCCAGTGGTGTTGGGTTGGGGTGTGTTTTGATGTAGCATAGCAATGTTATCGCATATGCTTCGCGTTAACTGAAGGATCATGAGAAGAACTACCTGACCCACGATTTGGAGATGGTTGTCGTAGTGTCGCTCTCAAGCTCTGGCCACACTATCTGTATGAGGAGCAATTTAAGGTCTTCACCGATCATTAGAGCTTAAAGTATATCTTCACTCAAAGGGACCTCAACTTGACGCAACGCTGGTGGATGGAGTATTTGAAAGACTATGATTTCAGTCTATCCTACCACCCTGGGAAGGCCAACGTGGTCGTCGATGCTTTAAGTCAGCGTACGCATGTGTTGGTGAGTCTAATGGTCAAGGAGTAGACCATACTGGAGGATCTGGTGAGCTGCAAGCCGAAGCGGCAAGCTCAGGGAATGGTTGGTGTTTGGGTGGCCAACCTGTCTATTTGCTCCAAGCTGATAGAGTTTATTGTCGCCTACCAACAGTTGGATCCGTTTGTTCAGGCTGTATTTGGGAAGTTGGAGGCTGATGGAGAGCCTCATTTCTGTGTTGGGGTATATGAAGAGCTGAGGTATGATTTGCGTCTATATGTGCCCCAGTATGAGGAGGCCAGGCGGAAATTGCTTGATGAAGTGCATTAGTCTAGGTACACTATTCACTCTGGGAGTACGAAGATGTACTGAGACTTGAAGCGGAACTTTTGGTGGCCTGGCATGAATAAGGATGTTGCTGACCATGTGGTGAGGTGTGCAACCTGCCAGTTGCTCAAGATAGAGCACTAGAGACCTGGAGGAACCTTGCAGCCATTAGATATTCCCATATGGAAGTGGGAACACATCTCCATGGACTTTGTGATTGGTTTGCCGCGTACTCAGAGGAAGAACAACACTATATGGGTGATCGTGGATCGGCTAACCAAGTTTGCTCACTTCCTAGCCATTCGAGTGAAACTTCTAATGCATCATCTAGCGGAGTTGTATGTCTTCGAGGTGGTTCAGCTGCATGGTGTTTCGGTGTCCATTGTGTTGAATAGAGACATGATGTTCACCTCAAGGTTTTGGAGAACTCTGTAGGAGGCCTTTGGCACAGTGCTTAATTATAGTACAGTCTTTCATCCCCAGTCGAAGGATTAGATAGAGAGGATTATCCAGATGTTGGAGGATATGCTCAAAGCATATGCCTTGGACTTGCAAGGGAGTTGGGAGGACTATTTGTCATTGATTGAGTTCGCCTACAATAATAGTTATCACTTGAGCATCGGGATGGCACCATACGAAGCTTTGTATGGTTGACCATGTAGGTCACCGGTTTGCTGGAGCAAGGTGGGCAAGCATCATTTGATTTGTCCAGAACTTGTGCAGATGTATGCGGACAAAGATGATCGGATTCGTAGTAGGCTGTTCGCTACACAGAGTTGGTAGAAGAGCTATGTCGACAGGAGGCGGAGATCGCTGGAATTGCTGGTCGATGACTATGTGTTTCTGAAGGTGTCACTGACCAAAGGTGTCATGAGGTCAATAAGCGGAGGAAGTTGAGTTCTCACTATATTGGCCTGTTCCAGATTATCCAAAGGATCAGTGAGGTTTCTTATCTGCTAGATCTACCACTAGAGATGTCGTTTATGCACGATGTATTTCATATCTCTATACTAAGGAAGTGTTTGACTGACGCATCTCATGTGATCCCAGTTCAACCAAAGGGGTTCCAAGAAGATCTGTCATTTGTGGAGGATGCTGTCCAAATTATCCATCATAAGGAGTAGGTGTTACGGAACAAGGTGATTCCACTAGTCTTGGTGCGGTGGCGGTATTATGGAGTCAAGGGGGCCACGTGGGAGTTCGAAGAAGCCATCCTAGCCCAATATCCGTATCTTTTAGCCTACTAGTGATTTTGAAGGCGAAATCTTCTTTTAAGATGGTTAGGATGTAACACCCATAAATTCATTTTGTAATTATTTACGTTTTTAATGAATTTATCCCTAGGCAGGTTATACTGTTCCTGAGGCCTATTATGTGAAATTGTGGTTTGGTCTTGGGCCTCGTGGGTCGGCTTCTATTTGTGTGTTCTTGTTCTTGTCCCCATGTGGTTGGCACTATGCATGGTTGGCACTATATGTGGTTAGCACTGTACATGTAACACTATGCTTGTGGGCCCATGTGTGAGTCCGTGTGGGGCCCACATTTATGGGCCAATTGGTGAGGCTTGCATTTGGCCTTGTGCTGGGAGCGGGTGGTTATGTGTGTGGGATTCGTGTTTGGCAGGTGGAGACTGGTTGGTGTGCATGCGTGCTTACCTTCCTCCCTACATGGCTATTTAAGCCAAGGCACACTCCCCATGCAGTTATCCATCCTTCCCTTCTCTCCCTTGCCTCCTCCTCCTCTCCGAGCACGCCACTCTTCCTCATCCTCCACTCCACCGTCTCTCTCTCTCTCTCTCCCTCCACTCACACCCATCTCCCCCTCATCCTCTCCCTCTTCCCCATTTCCCTTCTCCCTTGTTACCTATGTTCGGTGTGCTTGAGAGATGGTGGCGACTTGAGGTGACATGTGGTGGTGCGTGGAGCTCTGGTGCGGTGTCCTTGAGGTCGTGGAGTGACTGAGGACCCCTAGGGTTGCCAAAGTTGGTCGGAGATTGGAGTAGATTGCTAGAGTGCATTTTCAGGTACACACCTCACCCTTTGTGTTGTAGAAATCATGAAAATGGTAGATAATGATAGAAATGCATGAAATCTAGGTAAATTTACATTCTTAGAATTTATTGTGAATTTATGGTGGTATTTATGACCATTAATGGCATTGTGTGGTTTTAAGTCGTTTTCAACTCCTATGGATTCTTTAATTTATTTCTCCTCACATAATGGATGGATGTTGGTATGGATTGAGTGAATTTGGAGTAAACTCGAGGGTCTACAATATATATTTTAGTTGGATTTTGTAGTATTTGTTTTAGGGGTCCGCCCCTTCGTCCTATTTTGGGCAATTTTACGAACTGTGGCTTGGGGCTATTTTCTATTTTCGTAGAAAATGACATACCGAATCATTTCGATATGCCCTTTTTTTGTTAGTTTAGTCCTCTTGGTGTAGGTTTAGTCGACCGAACAAAATCGGACGACTGAATTAGGGATTTTCGATCAACCAATCTGGTTTTCGGTATGCCATTTCATACCTAAAGTGTTGACCTGTACTTAGTTCGGACGATTGATCCTTGTTGATCGATCGAACCAGGGAATTTCGGTATTCCGTTTTTCAAAAATGGTCTGCTAATTTAGGCCCCAACTGTCCTTATGCTTTTTCAAGGATTTCCGAATTGGTTTGTTTTACCCATTTGAGATGAGATCGTGGGCTATCAGTGGTGGTCTTGTGGAACACCTAATGTGCCGTTTTGTCATGGTTTTTGAATAAGTTTGCAAAGATATAAAATGGTTTGAAATTGGTTTTCAAAGAGATGAGTTGGTCTGTTTTGGAAAATGGTTTTCCTGGTTTATTGTATGCGGGCCGAGTCATCGTGGGATAGTATCATCGGGACCAAGGAATGTGACAACATTCTTGGATGGTCAAGCTCATCTCCCTGGTTGAGGTCGGGGGCCGAGAGACTAAGGCGAGTGTTCGTTGGATCTTGGAGGTAGGATACTCTCCGACTGTCGTTCGAGGGACCAAGGTTGTGGTCCACGGATTGA
This sequence comes from Posidonia australis, assembly GCA_024699735.1. Classification (NCBI taxonomy): domain Eukaryota; kingdom Viridiplantae; phylum Streptophyta; class Magnoliopsida; order Alismatales; family Posidoniaceae; genus Posidonia; species Posidonia australis. The sequence continues at coordinate 7,369 of JAMKQA010000723.1, read as the reverse complement.
GGTGTCTTGTGGTAGACAGAAAGGTATGATACTCCTGCTATTGCTATAAGCATTGAGGCTCTGATGTGGAGGTATAACACTCCCTCCTGAGCACCATGTGGAGGATGCCGTGAGGAGGCATATCCTGTGGTGGGCAATGTGGGTGGGACTCATGCTCCGTAGCTGGTAGCATCCTGAGAGACAAGACTGCCTTCCCAAAGAGGATTGGTCTTGTGAATCTCCTAGTGGAAGAATTACGGGACGGTGATCACTCCTATACAGGGTAGCGTCACCGTGGTAGTGTAGTGCACCTTGGTGGCTGCTTGTGGCCCAAGTTGGTTGCCTAGTGCCGGGCTTCTTAACTCACTATGTGTGGTTTTGACCATTGAGGATCTTGTTTTGTGGTTTTGGACTGGTAAAGTCCTGTTTGTTGTTTTGACCAGTGTGGGCCACATTCGTTGTGGATTTCGGCCTATTGGGCCTAGTTTGTCAGTCTTGGTGGGTTTGGAGAAAATAATTTGTAAATTGATTTTTAAGAAAAAATTAATATAGATTTGTTTTCTGCTGTTTTTCGTGGAGTACGTGTTGGGTGACTATTGTCATTCACGCTTGTTCTTTGTGATTTTTGAGTTGCAGGTGTAGGCATGTAGATGGTTTTAGCATAGTGCATATAGTTCGGAGTCTCATAACCGCACACACAGGTTCCTAGTAGTTGATATTTCTGTTTAGCTTTTTATTTTCTGTAATTTAAATTGTTTTAAATTATTTTGAAAATTGGAGGCGTTACATATATACAACAGTGGTTGTGGTATTGAATATAAATTCTATACATGCATTCAACTAAGTTAATAAGCGCATTATTACAAATCTTTAATTGTTTACTTCAATAACATGTTACTCCTTCATTCTCAAAGTGACAATTAATAATATTGTCACAATTAGTACTAAATATATTAGATTTAGCTACATAATAATTATATTTATCAATTGATTCATCAAGATTACTAGTAATTGAAATATATTGATTAATCTAAATTATATATATGAAACATAGGATGATTTTACCTTATATATAGGATCATAATTTGAAAAAAGATATGAAAGTATTTCTTTATGGTAAATAAAATATAAATAATCAAAAATTATCTTTTTGTATGAGTTTTTATTTAGTGCAGTAGTTAAAAACATATGTAAAAATTTTGATATGAAATTTTTCTGGTTGATTGTCCAAAACAAAAAAGATATATCAAATGCCATTGGATATAAATTCTATACATGCATTTGATAGCATTAATAAGTACAATATTAATCTTTAATGATCATTGATTAGGTGGCATGCCACTCCTCACTTTTCAAAGTGATAATTAATACTATAGTGTAGATATAGATAAAAAATGATGGGGATGTTATTACAATGCAAAATATCTATGACGATCTAGAATGTTGAAATTGAATTAATTAAAATGAAAATTATGACAAAAATAACAAAAAAATAAAACTATATTAAAAATAGAAAGTGTCAAAAAAAAAAAAGAAACTAAATGAAAATTGAAAATTGAAAAAAAAAACGATTGTAGGCCCAAAACATTCTGTTGGGCCTTAAGCCATCCTATATAACTCCCTTATTTATTTGTGTGGGATCCATTAGTTTGACAAAAAAATTTAATGTTTTTTCCAACTATTGGTACCAACAGTTTTTTTTGTAAACGGTAATATATATTAACATATGACTTTACTTGACTATAAATACCATCATCATGTATACAAAAATACAATTGTCATTCCTCCACATAGGTTAAGAGGCAAAAATATTGTTACAATGATGAATATAAACCAGATAGGGTAAAATATAACATATGTATCTATATTAAAGTTTGTCAAAAATCTCAGAGCACTAAAAATCTATATGCTTAATATCCCTAAGTTGCTAGGTTAGAGGAGCTTGGGCCCATAGTAGTTGGAGCAAGGGCTGGCTTTTGGCTTACTCCTACAGTGACATTTCTGCTTACTGGTGCATTAGGTAGTGGATCATCCAACACTGGATGAGCTTGGTACCAATTATGCTTCAGCTTCCTTAGAGCAAGTAGTATGGAAACATGATTTGTTCCTTGTCCGGTTAACAAGTTTTCTATCCAATAAGAGGTTGGTGACAGTATGTGATGAAATATTGAGGAAATATCTGTGATTTTTAAGCCCAAAAATCTAAAAAGGATATAACCATGTATCCATGGTTATCTGTGATTATGTGAATCTTTAATGGTAATCAAAAGAATTCATATTTGTTTCTCGGGCATTGTTTGAAAATACTGAGTAGTGTAATTCATATGTACAAACCTGGCGCACAAAATAAGCGAACATTGCAGGCATACATTATAGGCACACAAACCTGACGCATGTAAACAGTAGACTACTGTAATTGTTAGGATACACAATGACCGTCGTTGCGCGGCTCTGCCGCTTGTCACGCTGCTTGTGCCACCTCCACACCTCACCCTGTTACACCATGCCCTGCACTGTTTCGTAGCCTGTTTGCCACTCCTTGCTGCACTGCGCAACTTGGAATTTCCGACGACTGCTAGAGGCAGGAGAAGCTTCAATAGAGCTCGAGACCCTTCGGGATTGGCACAAACGAAAGAGAGAGGGCCAGAGAAGAGAGAGGAAGACTGAGAGAGTGAATAGAGAAGAGGTCTAAGAGAGAGATCAGGGAAAGAAGAGGAAGTTCGCTGGAGAAGAAGGAAACCATCGGTAAACTCACTAGCGATATGCGTTCCACCCCTTGTTCTTCCTTGTTTTTGATTCTAGAATTAGAGATAAAATTATAGATTAGTTCATTCTTGACATGTGCTAGTGATTCTAGAATTTTTTGATAATTTTTCAGTGGATTTTACAGTGAATTTTGTGTGAATAGCTATAGTAACTCATAGTGAGTCTTTGTACTTTGGATTTTCGTAACTCGAAATTTATAAATCAATTTTTGACGAAACTTGTCCCAAATGGTAGTAGACTTAGAGCCTGTTGTTCTCATGTATTTTACGGAATTGTAGAGCACCAGAAATAGGTTCGTTGGAGGCTCCCACTTGAGGAGATTTCCAGTGGAGCTGCTTTGAATTCTGGAAATCTGCCTAGGGCCCACATTGGTGGTGCACTTACTAGGCGCACTTATGTGATGCACATACCAGGCGCATTTCGTCTATTTTAGCGATTTTTAGCTAGTTTTGATGGTTGCAAACGTGATTAATTTTTACACTCGGTTTGGTCAATGAGTTATGATATGGAAGTGGTTTGAAAAGGATTTTGAGAAAAGTGAAAAGATCTCAAAAAGGAATTAATTTATGTGATGAAAATGTTTGAAAAATGATTTCAAAAGAGAATACATATATTTGAAATGTTTTCCATAGTTTTCAGCTTGGGTTCAAGAATGGAACCTCGTGACCGTTGTGGTAGTACTATAGGGCCTGGGTCAAAGAGACCAGATTACCCTCTGTGTTTGATGCTAACTGGGTTTGGGGTTGGAACCTTTAGGTTTCTGGGCACCAAGGACATCGAAAGGATGAGTCCCTGTGCAAGGACATCGAAAGGATGAGTCCCTGTGCGTGTGAAAATATGACGTGATAATTGAGGCTTGTTGGTTGTGACGGTCGTTCCCTCACATGGGAAGGTTCACTAAGGTAGTGCAGTTGAGAGAAGCAGGAGTCTTCAACAATTGCTTGTGGTTGGGTCACCTATGGTCAGGGTGACACTACTAATTTTGGCTTGTGTATGGTTTTTCCAAAATGGTTTCAGACAAGGTTTTGAAGTGCACAAAATGGTTTAAAAGTGCATGTAATTTGTAAAGGAAAAGATGATGTTTTGAAAAGGCATGCTTCTGTAAAGTGAATTTCTAGGAAATTATGATAGAGTTTTATGGATTTGAAATGTCTTTTAGCTTGATTTCAATGGTTTATGGTTTTTCTCGTGTCTTTTCATTATGGTTTTTGGGTGAGCGCATAATGGGTGACTTTTGAGGTCACTCACGTGTTTTATTTGATGTTTTTGTTTCCAATTACAAAGTTGAAGTGCAATATGTTTCTAGTGCAAGATTTTGGAGTCACCTAGTCGCACACATGTTCTAGGTAGTTAGTTTAAGTTATTTTATTACTTTTTTTTAGTCTGCACACAGATTCTAGGTAGTTAGTTTAAGTTATTTTATTACTTTTTTTAGTTTTTCTTTAATAATAATAATTAGTATGTAGCACAGTGGGGGCGTTACAGAGTGGTATCAAAGCCTAGATTTCAATAAGTATACTAGCTTAGTAGTTTCTAGTCTCGTGGTTCTGTAGAACTACATAAGGAAACATAATTGCACCTGATTTGTTTGTATGTTCTCGTGGTGACAGAAAGATGTCGCTTGGAGGTAGAGCCCGAGGTAGCGGTAGGACTTTTGTGTTTGGCTCTAGGATAGAGGAAGATAGTGGATGGAGAGGTATGCAACAAGAGCGGAGAGAAATGATGCGAGGGATCATTCAGTCCCTTAGAGGTGGCGACTCGAATGGAGCCAATGGGGACCTATGGCTCAAATAGTTCTGTCAATTGAACGCGCCAACCTTTGATGGTCGTAGCAAGCTAGAGGAGTGTGAGACATGGCTACTGGAGGTAGAGAAGATACTAAATGAGATGGAATGCTCAACAGAGAAATGGACTTGACTCGCTACATTCCAGTTTAAAGGCAACACCAACTAGTGGTAGAGGGCCACGTGTTGGATGAAATTCCCCAACTCCGACCTATTAATAATCTCCTGGGAATATTTTTGGGAAGTGTTCTATGAAAGTATTTCCCACACTTCCCAGAGCGTGAGAGAGATAGGTGTGGATATGGGTTTTTTTTGGGAAGTAGACGTTCTACATACCTTGATGCATTTTGCCATCATGCTTGTGTCCTTTGCTTTTATGTCTAGACTTCTTCTCTCTACGTAGGTTGAAGACAATGTGATCCCCACTCTTGGTTCACTTTCATTGGCCCTCGAGATGCTTGAGGAGATGTGGATATTGTGGGTTCAGCTACCTTAGGACAACACCAGTGCTGTCTAAGGGTGCCCGTACTGGTGAGCTTCTCCTTCTTCTTCTTTTCCTTGCAAAACAATATTAAAAAAATAAGGATTAATACAGTGTAGTAACAAGGCTCGAAGGAAATTAAAAATTAATAACAAAATAAAAGAGAAAATACCTACTTGAGGGGTTTTATCCCCTCAGTTGCAACTAATATAATACCTATCTACAACATGCAAAGTATGTAAAAAATGAAACATGCACAATGAAAAGAAAACCCCTTTTTTTGCATGACGTGTGTATGTAGAAATGGAAAGTGTCGATGTGATGTGGTCGGAATCGATAGAAAACTTAAGCTTAGAACCTCTCTACTCTCTCTTTCTCAGAATTTTGGTCTTTTGAATCAATGTGGATCTCTGTTGATCTGGTCCCTCTAAAGGTTGAGGATGTTCCTCTATTTATAGAGGCATGGGAGGATGGGAAAAGGTAAAATGATATAAAATTAGAAAGATTGGACAGCTGCAAGCAAAAGTTTCCAATTCGAAGGTATTGAACACCCATATTTGGGTGTTCTATATTAAATGCCCAATACTAGGCATTCAACACACCCAGGAGCAAAATGTAATTAATCAGGGAATATTCCATCAATGAATTGGGCAAGAAGTGCTAATTGACATTACATTAGAGGAATTTTCTGAAAAAGGAAATAATTTGAATTCAAAATTTTTCAAAGGAAGAAAGTGACTGATGTGGCGTTGCTGAGTTGTTAGGTGTAGAATGCTCAAAATCGAGAGTTCAACGTTGAACGCCCCGTTTTAGGAGGTCAACGTTGAACATCCAGTTTTGGAAGCTCAACGACCAGGACTAGTAAATGAACTTTTGGAGAGTATTTGGGTTGAGCAAAAGGCTTTTAAAGATGAATGGAGATGCTATGGTGCAATGGGAGTTAATAAAAATAAAGGAGTGCCAAAATGGAATATCTACATAGGTTGGACAGAGAATTCTGGAATCTGAAGCATGGTAACATGCTTATGGTAGAGCACGAGGCAACCTTCAACTAACGTGAATAGTTTGCACAGACTTTTGATACATAAAAGTGTAGAGTCAAAAGGCTCTTGGAAGAATTAGACCTGGCACTTAGATCAAAGGTCCTAGGCTATCGGTGCCAAACCTTGACAGATGCAACGGACCTAGCAACTTGATATGAGGGCGAGCCTAGATTGTTCATGAAAGACCATTCTAAGGGAAAGGGGAAGGTATTCACTTAGTGTCTATTCACTTCTGAAGTGCTAAGTTTTGGATGTTCTTGGGTTTTGGAAAGAAGAGGAAGGAATGCTTGAATTTAGTGATGGAAGAAAGTTGTAGTGTTGCCGGGAGGAGAAATGTTGGATACAATTAGACTAGTTCAAGCAATGGCTTAGGACGAGGACCTTGTTACTCTTATGGATGAACGAGACACGTAGCGGCACAGTGTAGATACTGATGTGGATGCGGGATTTTGGAGGAAGTGATCTAAGTGCACATTTTTGCAACCTTTTGTCACTTTGTTTTTGTCTCTTTTGTTGTTCCGATTCCTTCACTCCATGGATGATGGATTCGGTGTGATCGCCACTATCGATTCGCTTTAGCTGGCCCTCGAGATGCCTAGGGATATGTGGATGTTGTAGGTTCAACTACTTTAGGAACAACACCGCCTAAAGGTTCCCATATTGGTGAACTTCTTCTTCTTCGTCTTTCCCTTGCAAAACACAGTCAAAAATTATGTGAATTAGGAATGTGTAGTAATCGACTCTAGATGGGCACAAATTGTCATAAAGAATAATGGGGAAGGGACTTATCTGAGGGTTTTTATACCTCCGATTGGAACTAATTATGAAATGCCTAACTACAAAAATGAGAATGAAAAAGAAAACTATATGAAAATGCTAAAAAGAGAGAACCCTCTTACGGATGGAATGTGAGATGTCAATGTGATGTGATCGGAGTCGGAACTAATAAGAGACTTATGCCCAGAGTCTCTCTATTCTCTTTTCCTCAGAATAATTTTCCCTCTCTAGATAATCTCCTCTCATAATTATTTCCCCCTTTTCTGGATCATTTCTTGATGTCCCCTGGCTTGGAATGGTGCCCATCTATTTATAAGAGAGTGGAAAGGTTTTTGATTGGTAAGTGTGACCATGCCGACCCGAGGGAGGCGGGAAGGAGGATCACAGCCATGCCAGGATGGCGAAGGCGCAAGGAAAGGGAAAAGCAAGAAAAGGGAGTTGCCACCTAGTCTTTTAATGGAAAGACGAGGAAAACCACAACACACAAAAGACGGAAAACAAATGCAAAGATGCATGTATGATCCGTACCTAATGGATAA